>VZTT01030437.1:7941-38452 GCA_013400855.1 Buphagus erythrorhynchus | reverse complement strand
ATTTAATTATCTTGCATTTCCCACATTGTTGGCTCTAATTAGCTGACTGTTCTTTGGATTCACGCTCTCATTTGGGAAGTTTGAATGGACTCTGTAGATACAACAGTTTTAGAAAGAGACTGCAGAATGTCCCTTGTCAGAAGGCTACAGCTCTGTAGAGCATGATTAGTTTCACTTATTGGCTTGACCCAGCACATTTATTCTGCTTAGCTGAAGTCATGAAAATCCTAGATACTGTATGTATTTATTTACATTCATTTGCACCATCTTTTCGGTAAAATAAAATATTTTTATTGTGCCATTTCTGTGGTTTGCTTTATTTGCAGTAATTCTCTCCCTCTTATGCTTTTATTCATTGTTAATTGTGTGATAGCAGGATATGTTTTATTTGAGAACAGGTTTGGGTGTTGGGAGAGAGGAAGAATAGGACCAAATTTGGAAAAGGATCTGGAGCCAAGAGTTAAATTGCACTTCTTTCTAAGATGTGAAATAGCTTGAAAATACTCACTTCTAGGGGACAACCTTGGTGTGTTTGCTGGTGCTGTCTAGAAAGATTTTCAATTACTGTATCATGGGTAGATTTTATGGAAGGGAAAGCTTTTTTCTAAATAATAGAAATTAAATAATTTGGAACTAGTGTTTAGCCCATATATTCATGGCTACTAAATTATCCTGTTACAGTCAATCTCTTTCTGTTCCTATAGTACCTCAGCAAAGTAAGAGGAAAGACTCAGTGTAGTTTTGATTTGATTCCTCCAGAGTGAAGAGGGAGCTCCTATCAGCTGGCTACCACTGAATCCTTGTATGACCTGATAAGTTTGATGGAATGAAATGTTACTATCAAACATAGATTAAAACAATAAAATCCCAAAGGTTCTGTGCTTAAAGAGACAGGGTAAATTTATGAATTATATATACTATGTGTAAAATAATTTCCTGCTGTCCTTACTCATAACATCAACATGACAGTCAACCAGAAGGGAAAATATATTTCTTTTTCTTTTTTATCTCATTTTTGTAAGTGGCAGCAATTGCTGACTTGTTACAGGATTATATTCCTGTGTTTGTTAGTCCCATCACTTTGTCTTCTTTTTATTTATCTAATAGCAAGAAAAGAGAAAGAACTGTATGTAAAAGTATACTGCTAAATCCATAAAAAATTTTGAACAGGCCATGATTTTTCAATCCATAGAGTTCATAATTTAGTTTTTTGATATGGTTTCTGTAGGTCTCAGAACTTTTTGAAATACTGGAATATACTGACAGTGCTTAACTAAAACTAGTGATTGCCTGTGTTTGCATTTCTGGAATGTTTTTGCAGACTTTTCTTGGTTTAGTGGAAAACCATAAAGGTCAGTAGCTTGCTATATGTCCATACAGTAACTTCAGGGTTCAGAACCATGATCCTAACCAGCAAGGGCGTTACAAGTGTATTATTCTAATGAGAAAGATTGGAAGCAAATGAGAATATGTTTAAATGTGTCACATTTACTTACAGCAGATTCAACAGTGAGTTTAGCCCCAGAGGCAAAGAATAGAATAATAGAGGGACTTGAATGCCTGCTTTTCTTTTATAGGTGATATCTGTAGAACAGGAGGTAAGAAATATTGTCTGGGCTTCTTTGGGAAGCTTGGAAGAGCTGATGAATTCATCAATCCCTTTTATGCAGCTCTTCTAGAGGATTTAAATCTTCCTGTCTTCAACTTATTAAATTATGATGAGAAAGTCATTCTATTGTTATCAAATTCATTTTTCTTATGCAAGTTTCTGTGCTATTTTTGTTATAGAAAGGTATTGTCTCATTGATAACATTGCCAGTGGGAAGGAGGGCTTGGGCTCGCTAGTGCAAATGGAAAATACATGGAGAAAATCAGAGTACAAAGAAGTCTTCTGTGCCTATAGCTGACATTTCTTAGAAAATGAGGTCTCTTAAGCTTCGTAGTATAGTCTGGAGAGACACTTCACTTAGTCCATTAATCTATCTGAAAAGCTTTACTACCTGAGTTCAACAAATAAATCTATTCAAGGCCTACAAAATTTTCAAGTCCAAAAATAGTCTGCTGATGGGACACTTTAAAAAGCTTGACTCTGTCAGGGAGTTGGTTTGATAATCAAAGTAGGAAAATTCAGTAGAACTAGCCTAACATCAGCTCCTACAATGCATCAGTTTAATCAAATACAAGGACACATTATCGTAGCCCTTTCTGCTGTCTGCTCCCTAGGCAGTATGGAATTACATGAGATGCATTTGTGTGTGGAGCAGAGAAAGAGAGATTTCCTGGTTTGGAATCTTTGTGATGAGTTGCTTTTTGCTGAATGATGTGAATGCTTCTCTTGACTATTACACGGGTTCTAACAAGAGACAAATATTTTAAATTTACTTTGAAATTGGCAGTGGAATTTTCAGGTTAAAATTTAGAATTATTGATCTGTAAAACCTGGAAGATATTGTGAGTTACTTTATAAGAAATTAGTAAAGCAGAAATTTAGTAAGTTTTTATTTGGTAGGACATGGGTACATTTAAATTAAAGTAAGGCATTATTTACAGTCTCAAACTATAGTCACATATCAATTCCTATTCTGTTGTGCATAGCAAGCTGATTTTTTAAAAGCTTTTTGGAAAGGCAGCTGAAAAATTGATCGAGTTCATTGAGTTCATGAAATGGTTTCTCCCATCCCTGTGTCTGTGCCTGCTGTGAATAAGGGCTGCCCAGCCTCCCGAGCCTGGTCATGTCATCCAGAGCTGGCAGTCACTCTCTCCAGTCCCATCTCTCACTAAGATTCTTCCTGTCCTTAGCACAGTTTTGTTCCATGGTTGGCCTCCCAGAGCAGGTGGTGCTGCAAACAAGGGATAAGCAGCAGTGGGGGCAGGCCTTCAGGGTGATGATGGTCTTCTGGAAAGAGCTCATCCTGCAGCTCACTGCAGAGCTTGAGGAATGGTACAGCCCCGTGGGAAATTGCCTTAAGGCAGAGAAATTTATTGCCATCTGTCATCCTAAGTGCTGCAGTTGAGCTGTTTGGTAAATTGGATATCAGACCTACTGTCCTAAAGATACACACTGCCCTTTTGAGACTGTTTCTTCCAACTTTATACTGATTTGGGTGTTGCACATTTGTGTTTCAGACAGTGGTGAGACTCATCTGCTTGTTCCTTGGCTTAAAAAATATCCCCTAAGTGGGATAATTCCTAATGGTTTGTCAAAGACTGAGAGTTGTAGTGTCTAACTGAGGGCAGGATCCGCAGTGCATTGCTATTTAGAAATACATACTTACTTTCTGCCATAAGGATTAGCGTTCTTATTCCCAAAACCAGAAAAAGTTTGGATGGTGTTGTTGTTTTGGACTTCCCCCTGCTTAATTTTTCCTCTCCTTTCTAAGTTCACTTAATAGTTTTGCAGGATGCTTGGAATTTATTGGTGTATACAAGCAAGTTGTTAGCAGATTTAGTGATTCTTGTAAAAAGCCAGATAGAATAATATTTTGATGCTTCTAATAAAGTGTCAGAATATTTTCAGAAGAAAGCTAATGTTTGCTAACCATATTTCCAGTAGGGAGGAGCTGTAATGGCAATAATATAATCCAGAGTTTTTTTAAAGTATTTGTGGTTCTACATCCATTTATATTCATGCTGGTGAGACTGCAAACATGGTAAGATCACCAGAAGATTCTCTGGCCTGCATGATGTTTGTGAATAAAAGCGTTTCTAACTCATAGGAGTGGAATTTACAGGAGTCTTCTCATTTTCTGTTAACTCTCCAGTAAGTGAGAGAGACAGGGAGAGGGAGAGGGAAGGAAGGGCTGTACTTTGAAGGCATGGATTTGCAGGTGTTTTACTGCAAAGAGAGATTTTACTAAGTGTTAGTAGAGAAGAGACCAAGGAAGTGTGGAAGTGTAATGGTGTAAATCAGACTAAATCACCTGATAAGCCCTCATACAGCTAGATTGTAATGCCTCATGGAAGGGGCCCACCAGAGTGAGCACCATGGTAATTTGACCCTCAGCTCTGATTCAGTGTCTTGAGCTGACACATTCTTCAGTCTGTGTCTGTCCATCAAAACTCCGAAGCATGTTCTTAAATTTGTGCACACAGTTTTAGGATGTAGGACATTAAGTAAAACTGTCTATGCATGTAGAGCAAGGTTAACTAAGCTGTGGTTCTTCAGGTGTGTGTGTGTGTTCTAGAGGAAGTCAAGTGCTGCCCCACACTGCCACCATCTCGTGACACACCCAGCGTTCTGATGAGGACTTCTAGGATCTCTTGATCCTAGAACCAAAGGGCTACTAGTCTGGCCTTGATGTGAGGTGGTTAGCTCTTTTCTGTCAATGAACATGTGGGAAGAGCCCCACTTCTCTATCAGCATCACTCACACCCCTGCAGACCACAGTCTCATGCTGTTGCTGGTGATTAATGAGATTGTTCTCTGCTTATGAATATAGCAGCATCTTGTGGAGCACAAAAAAATGCATATGCACCATGTTAACATTTCACTATGCGGGTGGCTGAGAGCAGACTTTAAACCAGTATGTAAAGCTATGACACTGTGTCCAAACCCTCTGAGATTAACAAATAATTCCAAAATAGATCTGTCTCTCTTGGCCTTCCCTTCCCCCTCTGAAAGGGCAGCAATCGCTTAAGAATTAACATGTAGCAATGCAACTTTTCTTTCACAATCAGGCTTTTGCTGTACCATTTCCATCAATTTTGGCTTCCACATTATTCAGCTGTGCACCAGACAACTCTTTTGTTATGTGCCAATTAACCCAGCTTGATAAATAGTGATTATGCATAATTCATAAAGAATAATATTCTTGTTGTTCCCTGTAAATAAGGCACTGGCTTAGCTGAGTGTACTGGTCTGTGAATTACTGTCAGATGTGATCATGAAAGTCCAGGAGGCTGGTAGCAAGAAGAACTCTGAGGGCTAAGGCAGATAGAAATAATATCAACAAAAATAGATGGGAGGATGCTTTTGTAAGGGCAGTTGGGATGTTGATAAGGCATTTCTGTAGTTTGCATTTTCAGTGTGAATAGGTCTCTCAGTTCTAGTCCAGCTTTCACTGAATTCCATGTGAACTTCTCCAGTGGTACTGATGGGTGCTCTACTGGACCCCTAAGGAGCATCTTCAAATAATTTCCCTGGCTCCTGAAGCCAGTTTTCACAGACATCCTGTTTCTGCTTCTACATTAACTCATCTGAAACTTCTCAGACTGATAAGCTAACAGCAGTGGAACACAGAGGTGAGAATTGCATAGCTCCATGAACTTTGAGTAGAACAGGAGAGGAGATACAGAAATATGAAATCCAGTCCACTGTCCAAGATGTACTTACAGTGACAGTGCTTGCTGGAATACCATTGCAGAGCCTCTAGGAAAGTGTGAGGGACTGTTGCTTTGGGTAAACCGGGCTGTCTGTCAGCCAGCACTGTGCTCTGCAAACACAGAGCCAATTGGAAACCCTCCAGAGCTGGAGGCTGCTTGCACAGCTGCTGTTTTGGCGTTTGCACCCCCATTCTCCTTGAACAACCTTAATCGTGACCTTCACCTCCTAGTGAATTTTACCCAGGTCAGTGCTTCAGGTGTGTCAGCCACTTTGCCTCTTCTATCTCATCCTCTGTAATATATCCCACAGGTCTATAAATGGCACCACCTCAGCACAGTCAGCTCATCTTTCATCACACTGCCAGAGCCTTGTTTTGATTTATTGCCTCTCACCACAGTGGCCCAGAATGAAGTCAGCTTCTGAAATCACTTAGGGGAAGGATCTGCTGAACAAGCATACATTTAATAATATGCCTCTGCCTTTTTACTTCCTCCACACTGAGATGTTCCAGTGATATAAGAAATCCCTTCAGAGTACTGGGGTGCTGGAGATCGCAGCTGTTGATTTGTGACTCTGAGGCACAGCACTGCCTTCAACTGCTGCTCCTTGATTCAACCCTACGTTCTGCCTAACATCTGCAGCTACAAAATGCTGCCCTTTTCTGATAGGTATGATTTATTTTCTTCTTCATGCCACAAAGCTCTTGCTTTCCCTTAGCCTGAGTTTAAAGTATTGTTAAGATAGATTGTCTCTGAAGAAAGTAACAATAGTGAAGTGGGTACTCCCTGGTCTACCACATCTTGTCAAGTTCATATTAAAAATACTTTTTTGAACATGTCTTTTTGTTCCAAGGCAGAGTGCTTAATGGCTTGTGGAACTCTTATTACTTTGAATATACTTACAGAAACATTTGTATTACTGTGTTTATTAGAACATGCATATTATTAGAATATATTGCCTGCTTGCAAAGAAATGGCTACTAAATTTTCTAGTGTGTTATAACTGGACAATTTTTGAACAGAGATTTTCATATTTTCTTCCCATCAACATTTTTAGAAAAATTGCTTCAGAAAATAAGAGATACAGTTACAATCCAAAGTGAACAGAGTGAGCAGGCATGACATACGAAATTAAATTAAAAGCATTTCAAATGGTGCAACAGATGGAAACAAGTTATTTCACTTGAGTGAGTGTTAGATATTTGTGTTGCATGCACACTGTGTGTTTCTGCAGAGATTAGTCACGAAGCAGGAGTTGGATATTGGATGTGAAGAGCACAAATGATCATTGTTTGCTGTGAATATATTTAGACTCTCCTGCAGAAAGCTTTGACAGGTCCTCTGGATCCCTCACACAGGTGTTAGCTCATCTCCCATGGTCCATGGAGAAAGCAGTATGTGGTTATGTGTATAGGATTGGCAAAAGCTTCCGTGAAGGGCAGAGCTCAGTGAACTGCTTTACATCCACTCATTAAGTCTCTGACACTCTCTGAACCTGAGGGAGGCCCGTGCCATAAATCTTAAGCATTCAGGATGGTGGAGCTCCAATCTGGAGCAGAGTGTTGGCATTGCACATACTGCTGCTGTTGGCAAGGCATTGATTATCTGGAGCAGCTGAGCAGAAACATCTCTTCAGCAGGGTATGAAAGGCAGATACCAATACCTTTCCATTTCTCTCCAGCAGTGAGTTTAACTGTCTACCAAGAGAAGCCTCTTGTTCTTCTCCTGCAAGCATCTACTTTGTTGTTAAGATCGCCCTAGGCAGAAAGCAGAAAAGGTCACAAATAACATAAATCCACCACATTTAAATTTGACTTCTACAACAGTGTTACAAAGTCTTCTTTCTAAAAGTTCTCTGTTTAAAACTGCGTGGTATGTGATGTCTTTCCTTCAAAAGACATGCTTCTTGTGAGCAGCTTGTGGGGATGGTGGGATCAGGATGAAAAGTCTTCTGTTAACAGTAGAAGATCGTGAATTACCAGGGTGGGCTTAAGAATAGAAAGCTTGGCTGTATCTGTGGTGCCTGGTCTGAGAGCTTGAACTCCACCTTGTAAAGACACAAGTATGCATGTAGTATTCTAATCAGCATGTACCTAAATATAGTTCTTAAGTACCTAACACGTTTTTTTAAATCATCTTCCAAAAAATCAGTTGATTTTTATGGCACATATATATCTTCTCTCACCTTTAATCCATTTTAAGCTTAAACACCTATTTTATTTCTTTCAAACTCCAATCCTTTATACTTCAAAATGAGTCATGATTATCTGACTCACAGCCTTTCAAAAGGAATGTTCTAATAGTACTCAGAATCAATGGTATATTTTTTAAAAATCAGTGTGTAGCAGGGATCTCAGGTAAATGAAATCCTTTCATATTTTGATCCTGAGAAGAGATTGACATTTCCTGAAACTGGCTGGATTGACTCCTGGGTTTCTTCCACCATCAGAAATGTGTCATAATTACAGAGATTCTGAATAGCAAGTGATTTTTCTTTCTTTTTTTTTTTTTTTAATTAAAATTTTCATTTTGTANAAGTAGCTTGGGAGCTAAATAGAAGTGAGTAGAAAATAACAATACAAGTAGCGCTGCCTGTTCCAAGCTGCTCAGGCTACCTGCAGTACCTTCTCAGACTAGAGTAGTTTTCAGAAAGTTAAGCACAGCTTTTTCAGTAAAATCTAGGTTATGTTCAGCCTGTCTTGCAGTTTGGTACTCAAGATTGCCCTTTTAATTTGCATTTTAAACATATTAGCTAGTTTTTTAAATACTAAAGCTTTAATTCACATATATATCAAATTGGCAGTCTGGGCCAGAGAGGTTTTTGTTCTGGTTTACTTTAATCTTACTGAAGCTGTGCTGATGGACAAATGCCCCCATTGTGGCATGCGTGAGGCGTGGTGCCGCTGGTATTCACACTTAACACTGTTGCAGCCTAAGTGACTTGTTTTTGTCATTGCAAGCTGGCATTTTTCATACACTCATAAAATTCACACAAATGTTTCAGTGTGAAGAGAAAATCCTGCACACAACAAATTCATGTACGTTGTTAGGGTTTTATTTAACCACAGTCATATATATAAAAGCCAAACTGTATAAAGTTTAATGAGTCCAGTATGTCATAATAATTGGGCCCACTGAAAGATACCAAGGTTGTGGTGATGGGTTTGTACAGCACTCAGCACCAAGGAACTGTAATTGTGATCAGGGTTCCAAAGTCATCTTGAAAAGCAGATAAGAAATAAAGACTCTTTAACAGTTTGTGATGGAGTTGTGAAATGGTGACCAAAGTAATCTTGAACAGGATCATGACCAGAGTGTTCAAGGATGCTTGGATCTGAACATGTTTTGAATTGCTTTCCAGTAAATGGTTTGTAAAATATGAATGGATTAATCCTTATGCCTTTCATTTGCAATTTAATAATATCCCCCCTCCTGCTGCCTGAACATGCTGTTTTTATTTTATTTGCTCTCCTAAAAAGAAATACAAACTGAAGTGTGTATATTTGAAGAAGACATTAGATAGAACAAAGCAAGCCAAGTAGTTATTTATAAAAAGAACTAGATAAAGCATTGCAATTTCATCACTGAGAAAACTGATGCCATAAGTGAAGTAACAAGAGTAAATTACAGTTTTGTTTTGTGCTCTGCTGAGAGGTTTAGGGTTGGGATTTTTTGTTTTCAGGGGATTTTTTTTTGTTTGTGAGGGCACATCTTTTTCTAGGTAGATGAGAAGGCATGTTATAGCCAGTATCTCAGGAAGATTTGTATCCAATTTCAAGTTGTAGCTTCCTTGGTTTCCTCCTGCCCTCAGGAATTTTCACGGTTAACTATTCCAGGAATAGCTGCTTTCAGAAATGCATCTTTTCTCACCTGAATTTTAAACAATATTTTCTTCATGACAGAATTCAGTGTCTTAATTAAAATAAAAAAGATGGTTTTATTGGCTATAGGTAAATGCAGTTCACTTCATTTTAAATTCTTAATATGATGGACTTGTCTTTAAAGGAAGCTCTCAAGTCTGATTGCCTGGAGCCCCCTGAAAGTAGCTCATTCTGCATTCAGGGGCACTGCTGTGCTGATCTCCTCAGGGCTCAAGATAGAGAGAGTTGTTGCTTTTCATTCTGTGTATTAAAATGAAAGGAAAAGAAAGCAGTAGAGGCATTGTCTGTCTCTAAGAGTAAGTCTGTATTCTTACTGTAAGAGGTAATGTTAATGGTAACCCTTGCTTTATTACAGCAGAGAGGTCAGGATGGAGCCCTAGAAAATGGCAACTGCTCTGAGATAGGCTGCATATTATTCCATTATAAAGTAGTCCTATTACTCTGTTGGCTAAAGCTAGCAGTGAGAGCTGTCTGCAATCCAAGACAATTGGCAGAAGAAAGTGGAGGGAATAAAATTATTTCACAGCTGAGGAAAACCCAGAACACAAAACTGAGGAACTGGTATGAGCAACACGTGATAATGTCAGCTGAGATGGAGCTCCTAAGGCGCCCTCCCTCCCAAAGAGCTGTGGGAGGGTCACTGAAACAGGTTGACAATGCCCCTGTGACACAGGGTAATTTTGTCAGACCTACTTTATAAGAAATTGATGTGGACAAAGGGGAAATTACTTGCTCATAAAAAAAACTAATGAAGGAGGAATAGCGTCTGAGGTATTGTAACCTCCAACCCCTGACTCCAAAACTACCGGGCTGTTGCATCCAGGGCAGAAGTGCACTGGATGCCACACCTGGGAGGATCCTGCTGACTTTTACAATTCAGTCATTAATGATATCATCCAGTGGAAAGGCATATATTATGATCCACCATTAACATATCTCTTGTGTTAGCTTTGTACATATTTTCTTTAAACAAGCAAAATCCAAAGCTACTTGTGAATGTTCCTAGTAACGCTTCAGTTGTTTATAGTAAGAACTGGAAGTAAAAAAAAAAAAAAAGGTGTCAGAGAAGTTTTGACTTTAGCTTCTAGGCAATAGACAGTAGAAATGTCAGGTCTTATACAACCTTGTTGTGTCAGGAATACTCACAGTCACTAAAACATAGAGAAACTAAATACCATTAGAAAGCAAAAATAAATTTTAAAAAGACATAAAATGTCTAATAACTTGTGTGAAGTGGGGCAGCTTTTGAGATTCTGGCCTGCAGCCCTCCTGGGATCTGAGTGCAAAAAAAGACTTATCTGGTTAATCTTAGCAAGTTTCAGTGGTTTGACTGGAGGGAGGACGGAAATGCAAGTAAAACAGATGTCTGGATTCATTGGATTACACTGAATGCTTAGGATGGCCCAGCTGCTATTCAGTATGAATAAGATTTCTATTTATTTGACTTCAGTAGTTGCATTTTGGTTGGTTGGTTTTGGGGTTTGGGTTTTTTAGGGTTTGGTTTTGGTTTTTTTGGTTGGTTGGTTAGTATGGTTGTTTTGGTTTTGGGGTTTTTTGGTTTGGTGTTTGGTTTTTGTATTATGTTTTTTTTAAAGTAAATTCTGCTTACCACTGTTATCACTCTGCCTCTGAGCATTTTCCTTCCTTGGCAGGAAACACCAGTCTGTCATGACCTGAAATTTTCTTATTTTCTCTTGACATGCTTGAGAATTCACAGACTTCTGTCATACCATCACTTCCTCTCCTGGACATGATGGCATGTGGCAGCTCACTCTGAGAACAAGTCCAATGTTAAATCTCCAATAATAAATACTCACCTTGCACCTAATGCCAAAATAATGGCTTATTGTGCTCTTCCATTGGATAACTACTTCTCAGGACCTCTCTCCCTCATTTGTGGACATTGAAACTTTTTCAGCTCAGGTTATAAAGCAATTTGGTTATGTGCTGTCTTTGGAAACAGATGTACATCCACATAATTAAGAGGAGTTTTATACCTCAGCAAAAAAAAATTGCTTTTTTTCTCTTGGAATGAGGTTGAACTAGTACTAGTCCAAATAGTCTCTTTAACAGCCAAAGTATTCAGTACATCTGTATTTTTCAAATAGGAAAAAAACCCTATAAATCAACTGTGATTAATTTAGGAAAAAAAATCAAAATTCTTACTCAAACAGGAAGATTGCTCTGATTGTCAGTAGAAAGTAGTTTGTAAAAAGAGCTTAAGGCTAAGGCTTAGTAAGCCTTTTAAAAAAATTTCTTGTGGCTCAGTGATGTTAGAATAATCATGTAATTAAAATTAATGTAATTACACATTTGTTTTTTGGAAAATAAGTAACAATATGACTGTGGGTTCATGGATATTCTATGGGTTTTTCTGATCACAGAGGAGATTAGGTCACAAAACTGTGTGGAAGACCTAATGTTACAAAATTTTAACAAAACAGTGAGTTCGAAAATGCAAATGAACATTGAAGACCAAGATAATTGGCCTTTTAGCTTTTCCTTATGAAAACAAAGGTTTATTTGCCTTTTAAATAGGCTGGTAAAACTAAATTGGCATCTTACAGTGCATGCAGAATAGATAGTCAGGAATAATAAGCTTCTAATAGAAGACAGTCTGTCAAAGGGTTAATCTTTAAAATCTGCTGTGAATACAAGCCTGAACCAGGAGAAATAAGAGTGGGCAGGTAATTGCATTTGTTAGAAGATATTTTTGGTGATCCTGCAGTAGGAAAAATAGTTGCAAATGCTGGGAGGACCAAATCAGAGCTCTTGTGTCCATGTGAGCAGCAGCTCCATGTTGGCTCTAAGATGTTACTTGGAGAAGGTCCTGCTTAGTCAGATTGTTCACACATTGTTTTTTTCTCTGGTTACTCACCAATTGAGGATGGGGTCCTTGCATAAACAAGCACGATCTACTATGAAAATATACTTTAATTCAGGTGAGTCACAGTTCAGAAGTATTTCTGAGTCTTACACCTGATGAGCAATAATGGGTGAATCCACGACTGTTTGAAATATTCTCTGTTTTTAAGATCAAGAGATCTTTGAGAATGTGTTTGTTTACATTGAAAGAAGGGATGACTCCTGGAATACTTGCTTTTCTCTGCAGTACAGAATCTACATAAAATCTATGCCATTAATATATATGTAAAAGAAGCTTGATTTGTGAGGTACAGGCTCAGTGTATGTGAGGACACTCAGCTCCATTAATCCCATATCATTGTTTATTCCCATGGAATTAGAGGCTTTACACAACATTTAAATGATTTGGAGATTGCCAGACTTTCTAATGTAATTTTTGTTTTTCCCTTTTTTTCCACCTGTAAGTTAATGCTTTTTATTTGTTACTTCAGCAGATAATTTTTTATGGTAGCTTTTCTGCTTTATATCCTGCTGGTATATAGTTTAACAAAATGTCTTTTATAACACTGTATTTAATTCCTCAGTCATGCCTCTGGGAATAAATTCTTACATATTAGAACTTATTTTGTATCTTTTTTTTCTTTTCTGTAGCTGAGAACCTCTGCAAACTTTCCTTTCAGAAATTACCACCTCTTATTTCCTTTCTGTGTCTCACCAGCTGTTTTTTGCCGTGGGTATCCACGGCTGGTCATGTCCTGTTACAGTGGCTTAAATACTTAAAGAAATTCCTTAACAGCATTTCTAGTTTTTGCATCTGGAGCTCCAGGAAGAAAATCAAATTTTCACACCTGACTGCTGATTTTAGATGTTCTCCGTGATGCTGTGTCAATGAGATGATATTGTGGAGAGTCCTTTTTAAAATTACTTTAGCAGTTTTTAGTGATCCTGAATGGTAAGCATTTATGGCAGAAAATGTGATGGTATTTCAAAAGTAGATGTTATTACAGCATTTCAATGCTGTACATTTTGGTGTAGAAGCCATATCTTCCTTACTGGTAATTATTTTGCTTTTTTGAAAAGTTAAATATGCAGCGTTTTTGCAAAAGTGCTTAATGGATGTCTTGCTTTAGAGACAAATTTTAGGACAAAATGCCCTGAAATTAACTTTTCCTCTAAAGAGAAGGGAGTTTACCAATGAGAGAAATGAATACCAGTGTGTGAAAGTGAAAAAAACCCAAAATATTTATTAACCCAGAAAAGGGTGTATGCAAAAGCACAGAAAAGTGTGAAAAACAAAGTTTACTTTCTTGGTAGATTTTAAAAGGTTTAATAAAAGACAATAAGAGACAAACAATAAAGCAAAAGGTTGCAGCAGCCGGGTGCTTGGCATTTAGCCAAGAGCACAGCTGCTGTTTTGGAGACACCCCTTAAATTCAGCAGCTCGTTGCATATTTATAGATCTATCATTCATTTTCAAACTTTTCTATAAATTATTTTCCATATTCTAGGAACTGTTTTACATGGCCACTCCTTGAGTCCGCCTTTTTAGAGCATGCGTGTTTCTTGGCTGTGGTTTTAATTTATTTTTCTTATCAGTTTTAATTTGGTTGTTTCTACATTTTCTGCAGGCACTCGGTGTTGGTAACTGGTATATTAGTAGTAGGTGTTTTTATTGGGTGTTATCTAACTAAGCAGGTAGTTCGTTTACTACAAAGACACTTCATCAGCCTCTGTTACTCTTAAAGAAAACTATATCTTAAAAACCATTTGAACACCACACATATAGTATCCACCCTAAAAGCCAATACCATAATATGTATTTATAACAAAAGGATTGAATAAATGCTCAATATTGACATTTCAAAGCCTTGATCCGCACCCCCCACCAGGCGTGCGTGGCCAGGGGCAGAGCTGGTGGCTGCCCCTTTGTCTGGGGGAAGGGAGGCACAGGAGCTCACGCAGAACAGGTGGGAACCTTTCTGGCCTTGGTCTCCTCCTCACACCAGGCAAACCTGGTGGGTTCTGGTGGTGTCCTTTCTCTTGCTGCCTTGATCTCTCCTGGGGCCCGGATTGTCTGGCACAGCCCACTCAGGCTTCTTAGAGTGGATGAGGGGAAAAAAAACAAGCTGAAACAGTACAAGGGGGGTAAAAACACCCAAAAAAAAACCTCCCCAAAAAACCCCAAAAATACCCCAACAAAAAAAAAACAAAAAACCAAAAAAAACCCCACCACACCCCCATCCCCCCCAAAAGAAAAAACCCAAACCAAACCAAAAAAAGAAAATGACCACCAAAAAACTGAAGGATCTCTTCTGGAGTCCAGAGAAAAGGGTGGGGAATGAAAAAAAGAGAAGCTTCTTGCCAAAGCAAGCAACAACTAATCCAGCAACATGAGCAATGTCACATCCATGGTGCCCAGAGCACACTCCAGCGTTTGAACCCCCTGGGTTCCCCACTGGGATTCCCAGGCTCCAGCCCTGCCCCTGGTTCCTAGTCAATCTACAGCAGCCATTTCTGGGCATAAAGCAGATGATTAAGGAATAAAGTATCACCATAAAATCACCCCAAGACAATGGGGCTGGTTGTAAATTGTTGCTCAATCCAGTTTTGAGAAGTGAAATTGTTAATTGTTAATGAATTAACATTTTTCTGGGAAACCTTTTTTTATTACAAATGGGCCTTGCTCATCCCTGTTCAGCAGTGGTATGATTAGAAGTGCTGCTGTGCTGTATTGTATTGCAGTTGTACAGTTTTTTTATAATCCAGAGCCCAGCACCTCACAGGTCAGGCTCCCTTCCTCTCTGTGATGCAGACTCCTTCCATGGAAAGAACCCAGGGTCACAAAAATGTTGCGCTTTTCCTACAGGGCTGAACAACAAAGAAATTCTTTTTCTTGCAATGCCCATGAAACTAGCCATGTTTACAAATTGAAATATTTTCATTTTTGTGCAAAATGGTCATTGTTCAATCTCTGTAAAGGATGGGAAATAATGAAGCGTTTTCCCAGATAAGTACAGGTGGAAAAAATCCTCTTTGTCTGCATTTTGATTTTTTTCTAGTACAAGATGAGTTCCTCAGGACAACAGAATGGTTAATGACTAAGAGCCTTCAGCTTAAGGGATATCAGCTTTAGTCCCATGAAGCAATAATATGTGCCTGTCATTTGTGTTGTCATATAGTAAGTCACAGACTTTACTGCTTCTGAAAGATTTTAACACCCTGTTAAGAAGCCACCATAATTTCTTACTGAAAAAGACCACACAGAGATTTCAGAGGTGTGGACTATAAAAGAATAAAACATCTAGATTTCCTTGAATCAAATCTGAATCAAGTTTGGCTACCAGGAAAAAATACACCTTAACATTCTGACTTTTAGGCAGGCCTGACATTTGTCACGTAGCTCGTCAGAGCTTGTCACAGAGCTCTCAAGGTGCTACTTAAGGAAGGAAAGGTGTTTTACAGAGAGATAATGGAATCCCATGTTAATTTTTAAAGAATAAAGAGATATCAGTGGATTTTAGCAGCCCAGGACAAAATGCAACCAAAAATAAATGTGTGCAGGACAGTTTAAGTGCTACAAAGTTGGTAAAATTTTTTGCTGCACTGAAATTGGTATATATTATCTCATTAATTCACTCCATCTGCTGCATCATACAGAATAATTTCAGGAATGGTTAGAGGGCTTACCTCAAATATAGTTTGAAAGTTTGATTGTATTCATTATATTTCAGATTTTAACACCCTTATCTGTCTTTCTTAGTCTGTTCACAGTTTTCCAGAGGAGTTTATGCCATCTTTGGATTCTATGACCAGATGTCAATGAACACCCTGACGTCGTTCTGTGGAGCCCTTCACACATCCTTCATCACACCGAGCTTCCCAACAGATGCAGATGTGCAGTTTGTCATCCAGATGCGGCCAGCATTAAAAGGAGCCATCTTGAGTCTCTTGACTTACTATAAGTGGGAAAAGTTTGTGTACCTCTATGACACAGAACGGGGTAAGCATTATCATTTTAACTGATTTTCTGTTTCACAGCTTGCTCTAAGTACTACCAGCATCAGTATGTGCAGCCCAGTTTTCTTCTGGATTTAGGTAGAACATTCTGATGGTCCTAGAAAACAAGTTTGTTCTGAAGAAACTAAAATAATGGATAAATAACAAGGAGACATCTTCATGTTACCGCTAATTTTTAAAGAGATTGTCTGAGAATAGTGTTAGCAGTGTAAGTATTGAATTTGTTGTGCCTGGTTTCCACAGAACTACAGACTCCACACTTGCCAGGGTGTTTGAGTCCTTGCAAAATAAATTAGGTCAACACTATGAAATAGGGCGATAAGCAGGAGCTTCCACTGTGCGTGACATTGCAAATCCCACACCACTTTACATAAATGCACATTTCTCCTGTTACTGGACAAAGACAATCCATGCTAAGATATGCTCTGCAGATGTCTAAGCATTAATAATGGTCTAAGCATATATTGTGTAAAATCTCTGCTGGAGTCGAGGGAAAAAGGTGGGGAAAGAAAAAAATGAAGCTTCTTGCCTAAGCAAGCCAAAACTAATCCAACAACAGGAACAGTGTAACTCGGCCGTGCTCAGTTGGAGAAAAGATGCTCTAGGTAGTTCATATTCCAGAGACAAATTGACATACATGCCAAGAATGTCAGAGTTATGTTTAACTGAGTGGAAACATTAAAACCAGTGTTTTCACACTTAAGCCAATAACTAACTACTAATAAGCAGAAAATGTAGCAAATACTGTCAAAAGAGATCTAGAAACCACTTTCTGTGAGGAATCTTTCAGCTGCCACCTGCTCTGAGTGTATTGAATTTGCTGCATTTGCTCTGTTACAGATTTCACCCGGGTAGCATTTTTTGTATCAAATAGATGTGCCACTGCCCTTCTTACCAGCTTTATGATTTTCAACTTCAAGAAGTTTTTAAGATCAAAGGGATCTCAATAGAGACAAAGAAGCTTAGATTCTGTTCCTGGCTGCCATGACAAAATTTCCTTAGGCTACTGCATATTGTTAAGGATCAAGTCTTCAGTGGGTGTGCTTTTCACACTGAAGAATAGTAGCATCACCCAACTAAGAACCCAATTAAAACCTAAATAGCCATATATTGAAAAAAAATTAATTTTCAGTCTGATTTAGGTGAATGTCAGGAGTTTCAAATTTTCTGAGTGATTTGGAGGTGTTAAATATTTCTACCACTGAAAAACACTAGCTGTGAGATAAAGTAGGAAAATATGGAGAAGAATGCCATTACATCACTACCCATACATCTGTTTTTCTGGCTTAGTCCACTTTTAAATGAAAGCTCCTGTAATTAAGTGATTTGTCTGAGTAAGAAAGGCTTATTTGATGTGGTCAAATACAATGAACTTGCAGTATGTGATGAAGTAAAATGCCGTTAGTTTCAGAACTGATGAAACTTATTGTGATTAGGGCTAATAAAGTTTGCTTTGGAATGGTTTCACCAGTCATTCAAGAAATTTGATACTTTAGACTGGAAAAATTATCCAAGCCAATAAGAATTTAATTAGGACTTGTCTAGATGACATGATTATCATACTAAGTGAGATAATAATGGGAGTCAGGAGGAGGGGAGACTTGCAGCCTCAAACTTGCATTTATTTGCAGTTCTCAGTGTGTACAATCTTTAGGTAGACACAGTCTGGGCTTATTATGATGGCTAATCCCTTTGGAACACTACTCATAATCTTACAATGACTAACCAAAATCCTATTGTGAACCTTCAGCATCTCACAGCAGAGTTACACTGGCCCTGTGTTATGTCAGCCATTCTGACTGTCAGAGTGACAGATTTGAATGAGACAACAGTGAAGGTCACTGTAGGATTATAAAATGTAGCACAGGCAAGAAGATAAAGGGCAGCTGTGTCTTTAGGATGGAAGAAACATCAGTACATATAGGTAGCTTGATGATGGGCTTTAAATTGTTTGGGATAAATTTATGACACCTCATCCGTTCTTCCTACTTTCTTCTGTTTGGTAACATATCTATTATTTGCTAAAATGGGAAAAAATGAACAGTTTATTAGCCTCACTTACTGCTATGTTAGTTTGCTTAATAGAAACTTGGTAGCCATCCTATTGAGAGTTTTAATTCTTCTAGTATTATAATAAATAAAGAAGTTTACTATAGGAGAGATGCAAGGCAATTAGGTACTGAGAAATGGAGATTAGATTCCTTTGAGGAGTGGTAATCATGTATGACAGCACCTGAAACATTTGGCGACTCCAGTAAGCTCACCAATTTCTTTTGATAGGCCTTCAAATACCAAAAAATTCTCCAAAAGCTTGGACAGTAATAATGGGGAGTGACTGCTTGTGTCAGGTAGTGAATAGACTGTGCATGTTCTTTTGCTAAGAAATGCAAACACTAGAGCTGTCCCGATCTTTAATAATTCCTGTCTTAGATTCTTAACTGCTTTAGGGCACAAACACTGTAGAGAGAACGTGTTGAGCAGTTAATTGTCAGTTCCTGAGATAAAATATCATTTAAATAGTGCCTTTCTAGGAATATTATAATCTCACTGAGAACCTGAGAAATCACTAAATATTATACTACTCTTTCTTATGTTCAATATTATTTATGGACTGAATTGATGTTGCAAGTAGCTTTACCATATTCTGCTGAAGTAAAACACCACCTTGTATTAAGCATTGCACATACTAATAATACCACAGCATATTACACATGCCTGAGTAAAACAAATTACAAAACTGAGTAAACCTTCAATAAAGTTTTATTGAACTGTTTTGGTTTAAGCTTAGGAAAATGCAGCTTTGTAAAATTGTTTTCTTTTTGTTCTTTGCCATCAAGTCGTGTATTGTTTCCTTCTCAGTGATATTATATACAATACTGTGAAGTTTGGCCCCTGCAATGAAGACGAAAGATAAATCTCAAACAACAGAATAAAATTAGGATGTATAATTACATGGATAGGTGGTGAAGCTTTTAATCAGTTGAGTTAGTGTGTACATTGTATATACTTACATTCTTAAGTATTACATAGTATTTTCTGTTGCTATGAGATGACTGCTGCAGATTGTGCTTTCAAATGTATATTTATGTGAAAGTGTAAAATTCAGTTTCTTAAAAACTGCTCAAGCACATAGGAAAAAGAAAGGTGAGATTCATTAATTTCACCAGCAAGAATTATGTCTTATCATTGTTAATTTCAGTTGATAAACTTATTCTTCTATGAAGAAACAGAAATTTAAGGGAAATACCAAATCACATTTCTCTTCTAATACCATCAGGTAAAAACCCAAAACATGCTTTGCAGAGAGCAATGATGCCTTAGGAAATGGCTGCTAAGGGAAGAAAGGACATTAAGTGGTGTGTAGAAGAAATAATCATATGTTCACTCTATGCCACATGCTTTTAGTTCAAGTGAAAGGGAAAGGCAGGGTTGACTTCTGTTTGTATTAACTCACATCAGTAAGTTGACACTGTTGGTTGCTGTTGATGCGTGCAAAATATCTGATTAATTGTATGGTGCTAATTGCCTCAGTAGGCTTCTCTGCAGTAGGACTAAGACTAATTAAGATTATGTCTGGATGAGATTAAATGAGGTGAGGTTATGTACAGAAAGCTATTAAGAATTTGAGTAGCACTTGTCAGGAGAGTCACCTTTTGTATCTCATGCTGAGGCTTATGTTTCTTCAAAACCCTCAGGTTTACCTTCAGTCTTCAGCTCTGTTTCTTCTCTTGCTTTACTTTAAATCAGATGTTGTTCCACTGAATTCAGAGAACTGAAGTAACACAGGTGTGAATGTGTGCAGAGGTAAACTTGTGGGTTTCACAATCATCTTATTGTTACTTGAAAATATTAAATACTTATTAATTATAAAAATGGTACGGTGAACTATAACACTGAAGCTTTTGTTTATTTAAATTTTCATAATGTTAAGTAATATTTTAGTTTATTTTTGCCAGAGAAACACAATTTTATGCAGGTTGTTCACTTTCCGTCCAACACAGGCATTTTTTCCTAAGTTATTTTGATTTTTCTTACCTACTGTGCACAAAGACTGATTTCTGTCAGGCAGATCATTTAAACAAAACCACACCACGTGATTTCTGTGATTTGCATCAAGTCTTCATCTTCTTCAGACGATAGGAGTCATCACAAGGCAGGAAAGCCAGCTGTGTTTGTGTAATGCCTTCCTACTCAATGGCAGCTCAGTCTGGACAGAGGTACAGAGACATCTCAGTTTTTTCTGGCATTGTAACCAGATCCCTCACTAAATCTGAAGTCGTTTTGATTTAGTCTATCAGTAGGTATCTAGCAAGACCTAAAGTCAAGGAAAAAAAAGCTTTAATAAATATGGTATTGTTAGGTAATTTTTTTTTTCATTGGCTAGCAGTGGCTAGATGAAGGCTGAGGCAGGGAAGTATTAATCTAATACCCCAGGTTATTGGCTAAGGAGAGTTGAAAATATCTGCTTTAAAAGCAATTACATCTTTAATCCTTACTGCTACCAAAAGACCAACATTTGACTTGAATGTAATGGATAGGTAAGGACACAGAAGGCCTCAAAAT
Organism: Buphagus erythrorhynchus; assembly: GCA_013400855.1. Lineage (NCBI taxonomy): Eukaryota > Metazoa > Chordata > Aves > Passeriformes > Sturnidae > Buphagus > Buphagus erythrorhynchus. Next base: position 17,804 of record VZTT01030437.1, on the reverse strand, counting down.
ATAAATTCAGAAAATATGACCTGTCCTATTTCTTCTAAATATAAAACCTCCTGTTACTCTGTTGCATGAAGTAATGCCAGGTGAAAAGAGTGGGGAGGAAAAAGAAGTAACAAGTGGAAGCTTTTCAATGATCGTGTGTAAGGCATCAAATTGCCTTAAAATGGATTCAGTACAAGGCAATGAGGTCTGATTCCCTGCTTCTGCTGAAGACAAAGAACAACTCTGTTGAGTTCTGCTTTTACAAAATGAGGTTAGCTATCTATCACTACTGAAGGACAAGACACTTCTGTACTGCTTTCCCTGGAGAATGGGAGACTGGAGCTGATAAAAGAAGTGGTGTGTAGAACCAGGCTCATTATAGCTTCCACAAAATTAAGTTGATGGATTTTATTTTTTTTTTATTAAGTAAGAGTTGCAGAGGAAGTTACTCATATGTAGAATATAACTTTTTTTTTTTTTTTGCAAAACTTGGGGTAGGATTAATTTTTATGGTATCTCAAAGGACGATGCTTTAGTACTTGGTGAATTCCTAGGGATTTTAGAATGTTGGGTTCTGGTAGACTGATTCTCTCCTGAAAACAGCAATGAAAAATGTAAACTAAGAGAGTGACTGTCTCCTGTTTTTAAGCACCTTCCATCAGCAGAGAGGGGCAAAAGAACTCCTCCTTCCACATAGCTCATTTCTTAGACTCTGTACTGTCGTTCTGCATGTCAGGAAGTTTTATTTTATTATAAAGATCATTCTTCAATGAAGGAGAAAATAAAAATAGTGGTAGCAGCTACACCAGCATTAGTAAACCTTGAATTCAGCACCTACTGTTCAGCCAAATGTCAAAAGAATCGATAGCTGAGCTGTTCATTAACATGTTTATTCTTCTAAGCAGGGAAGTTATCCCACTAGCTGAAAAACTACTCTGAATCCCTTATATAAAGAAAAAAGGATTTAATGCCAGCTTACAGTTTTCTCAGAATTAAACATGGGCTTGGTCCATTTTAAAATTATAATTCTTGTTTGCTAGTATGTTTATACCTGCATAATTCTTCTCAGTTGCACCTGTGAGATTGATGCATTGAGTTTTGTTTACACTTTCAAAAGTATGAAGGGTTTTAAAATTTTGACATTTTCTTCTGTAAATGTGAGTCTGTGGTGAAGAATAAAGCAGCATAGAAAGCTTGTTTGAGAGCCTATAAAATATCAAAAGTGACCAAAAAAGGGAGGGTTACTGCAAACTTTGATTCTTCTGAGTTTTTTGGCTCTTTGCAGGAGTGTTTTGGGGAGCAGTCCAGGATCATGGGAGTGACATGCAGACAATATAATTTGCTGGCATTTAGGTAGCTATGTAGATAAACTGTCTCATTCTCATTTCTCACTTCATATAGTGGGAAATGCACAGTAGGGAATCAAATCCTGACAAGACCTCTTGTGTCACAGGACCTGGTGTCACAGGTCTCAACATTTTAAGACTTATGTGCCCCAGTAACTGCCATGCAGAAATTTCCTTCTAGATCAAAAACAACTTGCAGCATGTCCACAAAATGTGGCATCTTTTGCACAGCTTTACTTGAAAGGATGTGGTGTAGTTTCAGGTTTTCATGCTCTGCTACAACAGAGAACCCACACAGTGTAAAGATCCTTATGATGGAATATCCATTATTTAGATTTAAAGAACAATCTTCATGTGCTTACACACAATATTTCATGTACTTACATGTAATAGGAAAATGATCTGTTTCTTTCACTATCAACCTTTTGGGTATGAGTGGTTTTACCATATTACAATACCTAGAATTTATATTTATATAGGGTTGAAAGTCACAGATACTGCTTAGAGATGCTTGTATAAAATAGAAGTAATTTAACCTCATGATGAGTTAAACCTTGACATACCTATATTTAGGACACATTGTTTCATTGCTTTCAACAGTATAATGTATGAAACAAAGCTCTATTCAGGAAACAGCCAGGACCTTAACTGAAATATTTCAGGATTACTTTACGGTTTGATTTTACTGCCTGAATGTGTTCAGGAATAATCTGAGTCTGAGCAGTTAAATCTGGCTTTTGATGATCACTTTCCATTTATTTCTTCTGAAATCTCTGAAGTCTCATACTGACTCCTTTTATCTTGGTCTCTGTGGTACACAGATACAGAAGAAAGTCCTTTCACTGATCCTTGCCCAAACAAATACTGAGACCCTGTGTGGGAGAATGGATGTTGGCCAGTTTTTAGGTGGACTGAGATCCTTAAGCATTTTTCTCCTGATTTTTCCCATTAGCTGCTATTTGTTTAGCTTACCCCTGGGAATTACTTAACCATTTTTCTAGCTTATGAACAAGAGGAATGAATCAACTTTGAAAGTCATCCAGTATGAGATGTATCATGCTGGCAAGATAAAGCTTAAGACCAACAGCACAGAGTTCATGGGGGTTTTCTATATGGCAGCTTTGTGCCTCTTTACAGCAGTTGTGTACACACAGTGGGCTCAGTTTGGTGTTGAGATGCCTGGGCCCAATGCCTGAGCATCCCTTGAAGCTGTTGGAGCACACGTTACTGTCAGCAGTTTTCCAACAAGAGGAGTAACTGCACATGCACAACACATTTGTGTCTTGCTCCATGGAGCCTCGGAAAATAAGGAAGTGTGTCAGCCTATTCATAAAGAAAAGGGTATCATGGTATCCTCATATCCACATTCACAATTAGTGTGAATCCAGTTGTGGTTGAAAAAGTATCAGAATTTGTCTTGACCTTATGTGAAATCAGGTCATAAACCTGAGTCAGAACATTCTGGATACAGAGTAGGAATGGGCAGGTTCAGGATAAATGATGCCTGGAAGTCTAAAGCAGGATGTGTCATCCTTGTGGTCTAATGAAAGCAACCAGAACACTCAGGATCATGAGCTGAGGCCCTGAATATCTTTTGTAGTAAACAGGAAAACCAGCAGCATTGTTGCTCACCGCCTTACAGAGATAAGTCTGCAAATCATTGTATTTATAAACTGAGTTGGGTAAATGTGTGCCTTTAAATATTTATCTTTTCATAAATATGCATGTTTTATCAACTTTTGATAGAGCCATAGCATTTAACTTTTTCATTGTGTGCACAAGTAATTTAAGTGGCAAATGCTTTTGTTCTCAGTTGATTTTATGTCTGCAACACCAAGGCTTAAATGGTCAGAATCTCACTTTTCCAGACGTCCTGAAACAGCGCTGAAGTTTTAACAGTTTCCAAGTGGAGGTGGAGGGGGAAGGGGCTGAAAAGATACATGAGAAGCATTGTTGGCCCTTTTGCTCTGGGGAAAAGGCAAGGACTTGACACAAAGCTAAGCCTTAGAGGTGATGGACAGGCTTTGCTTGGAACCAGAGGAGACAGGATGGAATTTGTGGATCCTGGGACGGAGATAAGACTTTTTAGACTAGTGGGTAAATTTTTATCAAACCTATTTATTTATTCCACCTCACCCAACAGATCTAGGAGTGTCTGAAAGTTATTTTTCTAGAGTTTATTATTTTGCATCTGTGTATGCAGTACAGCTTTAGAAGTTGGAAGTCTTTGATGTCTTTGGCATATGGATGCTCCAAGAAGCTGTGCTTCCCAGGCTGGCTTCGCCTGAGAACTTGAGCTGATTCTGTCCATGGAAGTAACCTGTCTTGCTGACTTAAAATCTGTATAAGGGAGCTGGTACTCTCAGTGGGACTGAAGAAAGCAGCACTATTTAATACAAAATCAAGATGAAGCGATTTTGAAGTATGTACCAAAAAGAGATGTGAAACATTGCATTAGTATGTGAACTTGACTGCTTCAGTGGAGTAGCATGTTCTGGTTATCACAAGTTTTCAAAAGGAAGGACATTTTGACACCTTGTTCCTTGGTGAAGTTAAGGTGACAGTTACTTAGCATGTTAGTATTCTTACAAGTTTGCAAATGTCATCATCCTTCACTGGATCTTGACTGTGTGTTTGCTCTTCCTGTGCATCCTTCTTTACCTAGAAATTGGTCTTTCTTAGTCTGAGTGACAACTGCTACTGGTGGCCCGTGGTATTTATGGAAGAAGGGCTGTTTCTTATTCACAATGAAGGAACAAGTTCTCAGCATACACTGTGAGAGACTACACACTTCTTTCAACTTGATGTGATGGTGAGAAGATGATTTTCAGCCCAGGCAAATGAACCATTCACCGGATGAAGAACTTTTGTGGAATGAGCACAGGCTGTTGTAGCTTAATAGAATGACTGTAATAGTTGGAAGTAGAAAAAACACCAAACACAAAGGAGATTTCTCTAGGGTTTGAGAAATATGTGAGTAAAATGGAGTATCTCAACAAGTTAGCAAACCAAAGCTTCTCCTTTCATAGAGTGGCCTCAGATGCTCCAAAACAGCTTCTCAGCTGAGCAATGATATGCATGTTCTTTTCTCACTGCTAGAAGAGAGACTTCATATGCAGTTTGAATTTCTTTCAATACAGAACTATACCATGCTGGGTGAATGATGTGTAAGAATTCAGCTTTGTTAAAGCCTTTGTGCTTTTGAAGTAGTTTTCATTTGATGGTCTCAAAGAGCAATGAGAGAATGCCGGTATAGAGGGTTCCAGTCCCATTTTTCAGATGAAAGATTTGATGTACTGATCAGCAGGTTAACAACCTGGTCTTTGTCTGCCTACATGTATGGAAATACCTTTGTGGAGTTGAAAGCACCGTGAGCTTTGACTTAAGAGATGTGCAGAATGTCATGCTGGAAGTCATGGACATGCAATGACCATCATTACTAATGAAAAGCAGTTTTTCATGCTCCTGCACAGGAATTCCCTTAAATTTTACCATGACTTTCCCTTTTCACCTAGAAAAATACTTGAGCCTTTGAAGAAAGTCATAATGGATTATTTAGAAGCTCTGTATTTAAGGTAGTTATTTAAAGATGTTTGCCATGGAGTTTATATGAACTAATCCATTAGTTATGTCTTCAGTACTTTCCTTCATCTATGACACTTGACCGACTTAGATGTAGTTTATTTCAGGCTTCAGAGGATTTACCAAACTAGTTTGACCACATACCTTTTTCTTTCCAGAAAATATCAGCTGTTTCACTAAGCATAAAGATGACTTGAGTGCTTTATAGAAGGAGAATGAATGTGAATGCATTTGTGACGAACCCACTCAGGTAAAATGTAGCAGGTAAAATGACCTCATGTTGTATTTAGGTTAAGGAGTTTTTAAAGGATTTTTCTCTCACAGGTAGATTTTTCTCTGGTTTCTCTTGAGACATGTAATATCAGATCTTCTTCTTCTTTTTTTTTTTAATTTTCCTTCTTGCAATTCAGAGTAGGACAGCACTGTGAGCCTGCATTTCAGGAGATATACAAGATATGGTAGTACAGTGGGATGAAAAATAGCTGCATAAAGTGATTAAGTATTAATCTCTAAAGAAAAAAAGTTTAAAGTTCCTGACATTAATTTTGTACTCAGTAACAAGTAATTATTCATTTCTTCAACTCTAGATGCGTAGCTTTTCCTGACCACCTCTTTTGCTTTGATTCATGATGCAAAGAATCATCGGGAGGGAAAGGTGACCTGAGGTTTTATTCCTCCTCAGCCTGAGCTCATTGTGTTCACAGACTGTTGCTTTGCACTTAAAAGTATTTCTGACTTACCTTGGTTGTCAGCAGCCCAAGGAAACAAATCAGCAGTCAATGATTCGAGCAGCTTAGCAGCATTATTCAGGGCACCTCTTCAGTTTGTTACACTGAACAGAGTTGTCATCTCTTACAGCAGCAAAGTATCCCCTTTAATGCTGAAGTGTTTCTCCTCCAGTACTTAGGGCCAGATTCCTCAGGCAACGCTCCACGATGCAGGTTAGCCCTGGAGTCTGGATTTGCACATAAAGTACATCTGTGCTCCTTCCAGCTGAATGGGATAGAGCCTAAGTAAGGTGCTTTTGCCAAGGTAGTAGCTTAGTGAGCGGTGTGGGCTGCTGTGACAAACCTGGAAGTGAGGTATTTCATAATCTAGAGCTGTGGCTGCTGGAAACACAGCTCGGGTCAGTCCGTGCCCCAGCACAGTGACTGGTGCTGGAGCTGTGAGTGCCTGGGAAGCACTCACAGCACTGTGAGCATCCCACAGCTGTGCTGGCATGTACCAGCAGCAGTCTGGAAAGGTTAGCACATACAAGAAGTGGTTGGTAAGGTTTCTTAGGAGCTCCTGAGGTGTTGTTTGCTTAGGGAATATTTTTGTCTGGTAATAATTACATGCAGTGAATTGTCAGGGCTGTGGACATACTAGGTGTAAGAAGACTACTCTTATTTGCATAAAGTGCTAATATCGTTATAACATTTATTCTGTTGTTTATGAAGTTGTGAGTTATTTCTCCAGTCTATATTCATGTTCAGAAGAGCAGTAATTCATTTTGATGATCTGCCCAACTGTACTTGGGAATGGATTATAAAGGAGCAGGACCACTCTGCACAGTGCATTGAACCTTCCTGCCCAGGGCCTAATACACATCCAAATTGCTTTGTTCAGTTGTGGCATTTTTTAATCAGCACCTATGTCTTGTGAGCATTTAACTGAGGCTTCTTTCCCCTTTGCAAAGTAAAAGACACTTCTGGCTATTCTGTCTCAGCCTAATGAAATGCTGTTCAGTGAAAGCCCTTTTACTCCTTTCCTGTTCTTGTGGCATGGTGTGCAAAGCAGTCTAAACAGTGGTTCTGAGCTGTTCTTAAGCTGTCAAAGTCTCATAGTTAAGAGGACTTTCCCAGAGAAGAAAGTGCATGACAATGGTCATTAAAGATTTTCTGAGGGTACCTTAGCATATTTTAGACACTCTGGAGCCATTAAATAAATATGGCAAATAATGGAGAGACCTTCAGGTGTCTTTTTTAGCAAAAGTATTTCATGCTGGTTACTCTGAGGACATAATACTATAATTTTTGTAGCTATATATGGTTTTGTAAATTCATACTATGATCCCCTTGGTGATATAAAAATAATGATGTAGTCTCAGAATTAACATGGAAAAGCATTTGTTAAAACTCTTGGGTACCTTCAACTAGAGTGGAGTAGTTAATACAGAAGTACGTGAGGTTCTAATGGATGAATGCATCAAATAAACTAAAATGTTGGATGAAAGTGTGATATAAACAATATCTTTTCTCTATTAAATGTAATTTTCAGTTCCATTATGTCCTGCTGAGCCATTTAAAATATTTCAAAGAATCCATAATTGTCACTCATTTTTACGAAATGCTAGTCATATACTACATTGACCTCAATCTATGTGCATTATTAATTCATCAAAAATTTAATTTGATGAGTTTAAGTCAGACCTAAAGTATGAAATCCTTTCAGTGCAATTTATTTATTTTGCCAGCATTATATACACATAACACCATCATAGACTGGATTCTGTTGTGATCTGCTGCTACGACTGAAGATACTGTAAGTGTTTCTAGATCAAAGATTGCCATTTGCTGCAATCTTAGTTCTTACTGGCTTTTTCTCCCCTCCTTTAAAAAAAGAGATATTATAAGTTTGGGAGCCAATATTAGTCTACACTTTGTGTAGTTCAGCACATCTTTTATTAGCAAGATTAGGCTTTATTCTTCTTCAAGGGGAATGAAAAAGAAAAAAAGAACAAAAATAGGGATATGAAAAACAAAGAAGTCAGACTCCTGACATTGTTTGGCTGAACAAGATCAAGCCTTTCAGCTGACTACATTGGTGTCAGTAATTGCTTTAGATAGAATTGCCTATTGCTCAGTAGTGCTGGCATTATCGATCAATTGGGTTTGTCCATGAACTGACAGTGATAATCTCAAATTAGATCAAGGTTTTATTAAAGGAATAAAATCAAATTATGCCTGACTGTAGACAAATAATAATGAATTATATAAACACATAATTATTGCAGTATCATTTTTGTGGAGATTTCTTGAAAGTAAAGCCCCAAAGCCTCCTGGGGTTTTTTTCCTGACATTTGTTACACAGTTCTCTGGGCAGGCCTGTGGATTTTTAATGGCTTTGTAAGGGTTGCCACAAAGAGGTGGAGAGGTGGGGGTGGGAGTGGAGAGCTGAGCTTCTCTTTGAAAGAGGAGGTGTTTGAGGGGGAATACAGGGATGCATAAGTAATTGCAGCCTCAAGGCAGCAGTAATTTATGCACTGACAGTTTGAGTTTCATGCTATGCTATTTTAAAAAGCCTTACAATAACTGTCTCTGTTACACAAGTGTCTGTGGTGCTTTAAGAGATATTCCACATCATGGAGACAGTTTGAAGAAAAACTTTTGGAACACATTCATCACAATGTTGTAGTTGTCCCGTTTCAGTAAGAAAAAAGGAGTGCTGAAAAAGCAGACTTATTTTCTACATGTTAACATAGATTTGGACGCCCTGAAGCACTTTGCAGCATTGTCGCATTGCTTATTTGTCTGGTTTTAGATATGTTGATGCAAGTGAAAATTGTGTGTGTCCGTATTGTTTTAATGTAGTTACTATTGGAGTCATACTATCTGGAAACACTTAGCTACACTTTTCAAAGAAAGCAACAAAATGGATGTGAGTGGCAGACATTTAATAGTGATCCACTTGGTTTTCATGTTTTCCTTACGCTCCAAATCAGTGGAGAGAATAACTGCACACAGCATTCAAAACATGTAAGACCAAACAATGCTTCCCTTTTGATGTAATCATATAGTAATATCTCTGTATTAAAGCACCATTTCCTGATAGGAAAGTATTCAGCTTGGCTGTTTGATTATGAACTCTCAATTATATAGTAGTAATTTTCATTATTTTAACAAATTATTATGAAGCTACACATCTGGAGGCATAAATAAAAACAGTGACTTTAAAATTTTGAACTGTATAGAACTACACTGATCTTTCATTAATAATATAACATACTGACTGTAAGCAGCTGTAGACCATTACAATTTAGATTTAATTTAGGTAATCTCTGGGTTGACCTTCTTCAAAAACTGGCTGCAGTAGGCAATGTAAACACATCATTATCTGTCTTATAGTGAATTTTAGATGCCAGCTGCATCCTCATAACATTTTATTTGGTCTGCTATGAAAATTATGGATAAAAAGATAATGTGAGCAATGATATTTGTTCTTAAGTGCGATTTCTTTTGCATAGATATCTTCTTGCTTTATGAGATACTAATTTGCATTTTTCTGGAGATAGTGTTTCTGTGACTTTAGTGACCTCTCTGACTCAAAAGCTGGGTTTTGTAAAAATGTTTTTAACATTAAAACTTTTACTGCAGGGAATTCAGATTGCTACTGAATGTAACCAATACAGCTCAGCTGTGTAAAAATCAGTACGTGCCTCAGAGCATAGCAAAAGCCATTCATTGCATTTCTTTGAAGTGAGGCTATGCAGATTTGCACAGGTGAAGATTTGACCTAATGTGTTCAAAAATAATTTATTTACATGTCCATTTCAAACAACAGAATTGTAACACAGGGATAAGAACTTGTACGAAACCATTCTTATAAAAGATAAAAAAATCTGCCATTTTTTGATATTCAAATGTGCTCTTTTTTCTAAATCCCAGATAGGTAATCTTTCGTACTCCACATGAATAATGGATGCCATTTAAAATGTTTGCTTAAGAACAATGAGTTCATTGTATCAATAATGAGAAGTTCTGCTGTGGACCACTTTGNACAAATTCTTGAGAACTACTTTAAACAAATAATTGCAGATTATTACAGTAGAGTGGAGGGAAATGGGGAGGCTTCAGTGGACATTTTGCTAGAAAATTGAGAATTAGCTTCAGTTTTATCACTTGAGGTGTGTTTACAGGAGTTACAGTAAGAAGAATCGCAGCCTCAATTGTCACACAGAGACCAGCGTATGGAAGC
>VZTT01030436.1:0-24090 GCA_013400855.1 Buphagus erythrorhynchus | reverse complement strand
GGCTCAGGGTGTTTTCACAGGGAATACAGAGCTCTCCTCAGCCATGGCTCAGCCTCAGGAGGAGAAACCAGCTTAGTCACAGTGCTCTGGAAAAGGGCAACCTCGGAGGGGAACGGGGCCTCTCCTCCTGGAAACGTGCCCAGCACCAGAGGAGCTTTCTCCACTTTCCCAGCTCATGGGGGAGGAGGCAGGAAAGGATCTTATTCTCCCCAGGAAAAGGGATCCATGGATACCCCAGCACAGCACAGGGCTGTGGCTCCATCTCTATCTCATGACATGGGACAGACATCCTTGGTCTCTGGAGGTGGAGGTTTGGGTCCCTGGTGTCCCCTGCAGCCACTCCACCCTTCCCAACACCTTCTACCGAGTGCACAGAGTTTTATGAAGCCCTTCAGGGTCAGATTCACACCACAGCCCAGGCAGCACCTTTGTGGCTTTGCCTCCCAACATGAAAGGAATCTGTACACACTTCAGAAAAAAAAAAAAAGCAATTTCCCTCCTTTTCAAACACTGGTGGAGGCTATAACTGAGTAAAACACCCACGAGAAGCAGCAGTGAGTGACTCCATCTCTTCAGACACTCTCACAGGAAATTAAAGACCAGCAAAATACAAGAGTGATGCCTGCAGGTCCATCCACCCATGGATGATCCCTTGCCAGGAAGAGCTCAAAAACACCACACACAACTCAAAAGCAGCACCAACATTAGCCAAACATCACTCGTTCAGCTGCTAAACCTGGTCCTCTTGGTCCAGACCACCCAAAGCTGAGATGATTTTTTCCCCTGGCACTCAGGGAGAAGCTCCACATTCCCAGTTCCCCAGGGCAGCCCAGCTCTAGGGGGTGGCACCTACTGGTTTGGGGCAGTGGATGTATCTGGCCAGGCTGATGATCAGGTCGTGGGTGATGGGATCCACCAGGTTTCGGAAGCTGGCGTAACGATAGAGGACATCATCCAGAGAGGTGGACTCCATCCCCAGATCCTGCAGGAAACAGGGCAAAGGAGCAACATTAGGTGGGATGGAAAAGCCTAAAGTGGTTCTTAAAATCAGCCCTGACTGGTGGAGGAGCCAAGGAGGAGATGATCCCCAGCAGCTCCCGCTAAAAATGTTGCTGGAGGGTTTTTGTTTTTGGTGGCAAAGAGAAGGAAGGGACAGCTTGTGTCACCTTGAGGGAAGCTGCACTCCTGGCCTTCACCTGCTCTGCAGAGAGGCTTTAGGGCTGCAGGATCAGCCTCATGAACCTGCTGAGCTAACAACAGGAGAAAATCCAAGATGACCCCAGGGAACATCACACAGAACTGGGACTGGAGAATAAAAGCAGCACTGGGTGAGTTCTGCACACAGGGAGGGAAGAACCAGCCCAAAACTGTGGGAACAGAAGGATGGACTGGAGTGAGGGAACAGAAAAATGCTCCCAGTGCTGGGAAGGAGGGGAAGCTCTGCCAGGGGAGACTGGACAAGGGGGTGTCAGGAGAAGTTCAGATGGAGCTGATCCTGCCCCAGGGATGGGCCAGACCTCCCAGGTCCCCTCCAAGGCTGCTTTCTATGCTTTGTAATTCTTAAAACAGAATAATCTGAGGAATTTTGGCACTCATTGTATGAAATACATCAGTGCAGAGGGATGAGGAGGGCAAGGGTTATACACAGTGTACTCCTTTTACCTCAAATATATTTGTGTATATAATACCCAAACATTTTTTTTTATTCCTTTTTCAACTTTTTTTTTTTACTTCCCATGGAGCTGGTGGCACGCAGCACAAAGAATTTCCTCTTGCCCAACACAAGCCAATAACACCTTGGCACCGTGCAAAAAATGAAAGCTTGTCCTGATCTCAGCCCCAAAAAACCCACGGGAAGGCACGCTGCTTGTAGGTGAGGATGCTCTGTGATTTCAGACAGGTTGAAAACAAACATTTACACTTCAAAAAAAAAAAAAAAAAAAGAAAATGCACTGTGCCTTCAGACACAGCAGCCCGAGGGATCTCACATTACAGCAATTACAGCTCAGGCCACAAACGAGGTGACAAGTGTTTATCCCACTGCTTTCCTTGGTATTTTTAGGATCAGCCCCGCAGCAGTGCCTGTGTTAACACCAACTCCTTGACTGCAAACAGGTTATTTAGTTAAAAAAGAGCTGAGCAGTTAAAAAACACACAGGTGTGAGGCTGCCCTGCCTCGGGAGCACCAAAAAAATCCTCGGAACAATAAATCCAAGTGGCCACAAAACCCAAACCATGAAAGAAGAAGAAATAGGAATTGTGCAGGGAGATGCTCAAAGGAAACTCCTGCCCTTCCAGGGGGAGAAGCACCAAGCAGCAGCATGGATGTCACCTTCCTAGTTTGGCAAAGCTCAGCATCAGGACTGAGCAAACATTCGAGAAAAGCTGGGTTTGGTCCATGATCTCTGGCAAACACCAGGCACTACCACAGTGCCAATCTGGGCACTTGGGACAACTCCCTGAGACCTCTCAGGATCAAACCAAACTCAGCATCTTGCTCCTTCAAGCATCTCAAAACTCTTCCCCATTTTCTCCTCAGCTAAAATTAAAACGTCCAGCTCATAAATCAGAGAATTTCTCCTCCTCTCTCCTGGGAGAACTTTACATTTTTCCCATGGAGTGTCCCCTCCTCCCTCCTGGTACACACATTTTTTGTGCACAGATGTTTTCCTCAGCTGCTCCCCAAACCTCTCTGCCACACCAGCATTGTCTTTTCCACCACATGCAATATTTTCAAGCCTCTCAAGGCTGAAACTTGTTCGAGGCCAAGTGATGAGCTCATCTGCAATTTAATAACTTAACACCAGTTCATGCTGTCAGCAGCAAATCACCCATCACTGGCTCTGCAGAAAACGCCCAGCATCTGGCTCCAGCCACTTTTTTTTTCAGCACATTCCCTTTTCCCGGGGGATTTTACCTGGATGGCAAATGCAGATTTCAAATAATAAGGGTTTAAAGTGATGGGATTTATGAGCATGGCTTCCTCAGGATAGATTTGAGGGGTGTTCAGGAGTGGATCCAAGCCCCTGAACTCTGCTTTGTCCACGTGTGACAGGAAAATGGGAATATCTCTGCAGGTAGTGACAGGGAAAAGGGGAAATTTCAAACAGAAATCACCCATGACTTCCCTGCAGTTTATCCCATTTGTTTCCAGTTTTAGGACACTGGAAGCCAAACCATTCATCCATCCTTATCCACTGGAAGGAAAACTTCCTGCCATCAACCAGCCAAGCCTCCACAGGAGGAGGCTTCTGCAAATCTGACAGTGTAAAGCTATTAGGGTTTTTAAAAAAAAAAACACAAAAAAAAATCCAACAACCTACCCCACTTTGAGGGGTGAATTCGAAATTTATATCCAAAAATGCAGCAGAAAAGATGTAACGTGTTCCTCCAGCAGCCTGCAACAGAAATTCCCCAGCCACAGCCATGAAAGGTATAAAAAAAAACCCCAATTATTTTTGAAAGGAAAACCCCAAGCCCAGTGAGAGGCACAGGGATGCTGTGCCCAAAATGTTGTTTGCAGCAAAAACCACAAAAAAAGCTCTTTTCCCCCAAAACTCAGAGCTCACCCTCCACTCTCCAGGCCAACATCACCCAAGCAAAACATTTGGGAGCTGCACCCCCAACTTACCTTTCCCTCATGCCAGGTAAAACAACAGAATTCCTTTCTGCTGTCAAAAAACTGCAGCTCCAAGCTCTGGGAGCTCCAAGTTGTGTTTCCACGAGTGCCAGCATCCCCCAAGGCACACAGAGCCATAACCAACCACAGCCAAGCCCATTTTTGCTTATTAAACCATTTATCACTGCAAATCGAATTGTAATTAGGGGGAAATGCAGCAGGTCCCTGAGAGGAGTCATTGAGAAAGCAGCTTCTGCTGTTGTTGTTTTCACTAACATGGAGTTATTGCTGCCCAAATGAGGTTCCTGTGCAAAAAAACTCATCACAGCTGCTCACAAACATCCCAAGAGCTGCTGTTTTGGCCAGCACCTCTTCCAAAACTCCTTTATCTCCACTAAATTCAGAGCAGCATCCTGAATTTCCAAGCAGGGAGGTTGGTGTTGTAAGCAAGGGTTAGGAATGAAGGAGGGAAGGATTGATCCAGTGCTCCATCCATCATCTGCTCCAGGTTATCTGGGAAAAATGATCCCAGCAGGTGGGATTAGTGTGGGGAGGAAGGTGAGCTCAGAGAGGGGGGGATGTGACTCAAGCCCACGTTTTTCTGGATGTTGGACACATCCTGCTGCTCAGCTGTGTCCTGTGAGGAAAATCCAACCACTTCCTCCTACTCCTCCCTAAAAACATTAAGGCAGAAATCAATTTCTGGCTGAGACAAAAGCACCCCAAAGGTAACGACATCACAACATATTTTGGGACAAAGCAGCCCTCAGCCATGCAGAGATGATCAAAATTTGCACTTTTAAAGAGGGGCAGGCAGTATTTGGGAGCTCAGCTGCAGCTGGAGTAAAATCAGAGTTGAAATATGTGGGGTGTTCTGTGTTTCACAGAGTTAATTTCAGTTTGGGAGCCACAAATGGCTCATTCAAGCTCTGAGCAAGGGTGAAGTGAGAGAAGGGAGTCGATGCTTCAGGGAAGGAGCAAACATTTCCCTGGCAGACTGACTCAAATAATAAATGGTGGCAGCTTGAACCCCCTCCAGGAGGCTGGAATTGGAGGAATTGGAGAGATGGATTAATGGGCAGAGATGTGATGCTGCCAGCCAGATAATAAACAACCGAGGAGATTTGCAGAAAAATGCTCTTTGATTTCACACTGCCAGGCAAAGGCAGCGACTCCAGCTGGAATGTGGCCAGAGCACAGTTAGGGTTTCTTCAGGAGAGTGCCTGTGGATGTTTCATGAGGATGGCCTCAGCCCTCCTGATTTACAGAGCCACTGGGATCCCAGGAAATGCTGGGAATGCTGTTGGGGTGAGGTGACTCCAGGATTTGCTTTAACAGCCCCAACCATTCCAACCCACCACTGCCTTTAACCCACCCAGTCTTGCCCACTCATCCCTCCTAAAGCAGCAGGAGCTGCTCACATCCTGCTTTTCCATCTCCAGCTGGGGCTGCAGCCCCAAGCCAGGATCCTGCTGGCCATGCAGAGCCTGCACCAGATGGCTCCTGGTGGGACTTGTCCCTCATCCCTGCTGCTCCCAGCTGGATGGGTGACAGCCCAGCCTGCCAGCAGGCTCAGCCCAGAGGCACCAGAGTCTCCTTAGAACCCTCCCAAGGAGGGTGAGGCCATGAGTTTTCCTCCTGCAAAGGGAAGAGGCAGAAGAAGCTGCAGGTCCAAGGAGGATTTGAGCAAAGCACAGCTCAGGGGTCACTCTCCCACCCCCTCAGCTCCTGGAGCCAGCTCCACCCAGAGCCCCTGACATTCCTTGGCTAAAACCCAAAGAAAAAGGTTCGTGCATCAGCCCTGCATGACACCCACCCTGTTAACTCCAGTCTGGCTGCTGGGGCTCCCCTTCACAGCTCTGCAGTGAAGCATTAAATGAAAATATAACTGGTGCAATCAAATCTGCCATTTCCATCCTCATGTGTCTGCCCAAAGAGCTCCCTGGAGCATCCCAGGTGCTGCCTGGAGTACCCAAACCACAGGTCAGGAGCAGAATTCCATAAAGTGACCATCCCTTTTGCCCTGTGACCTGTAGCTCCCAGGGCTGCAGAGGGAACTCCTGCCCCAGCACGGGGCTGATTCCCAGGATCTGCCCCAGCCTCCACCACAACTCCCAGCTGGCCAACAAGAAAAAAAAAAAACAACCTCATTTTCACTTTTTTCACTTGTAAAAGCCTTCTATATCTCTGCTGGAAAATGGACTTGGAGGACAGGCTGCCTATTATCTGCTGTCAGGGAAGGAGGCAGAGCTGCCACCTGAGCTCAGAGTGCTGTCAGCTGGGATGAGGATGGTGATTCATCCTGCTCTCAGACAGCTGCACTGACTCAGTCCCTGGATGAGCTTGTCTCCCTCAGTTACCTGCCAAGAAAAGCCCCTCTAATTAGCTGATCCTAGACATTCAGTGTTGAGGCAACTGGAGCAGGAAAATCCCACTGGTGCTGCTCTCACCTTTGTTTCCCAGCACAGCAAGCACCGAGCTCTGTGTGGTTTTCCTGCCCACTCTCCCAGACAAAAGCAGCCCCATCTGTTTTGCAGCTGACCACCCATCCACAATAGTTAGATTTTTATGATTTGCTTCAGGACCCCATGTTTTTTTGAGGCTCAGACAACTCTTGTCCTTGGAGGGTGACAGGAGATGCCTGATGGCCACTGAAAATCTTTATTTGTGTGTGCAGCTCTCATACCCTGCCCTCACAAGCAGTAAATCCACAAATAACTCTAAAATAAGTGTTTACAGGAACAAAAGAGAAAAGCAGAACTGAGATCCTTGCAGGAAAGGGGAAGAGATTCACCAGTAGAGGATGGCACTCTCAGATGGGGAGGAATCACTCGCCCTCATCTTTTCCACTGCCTGTGAGAGACTGCCCTGGTGTCTGGGCTTGCAGCAAGTGAATGGCTCCTGGTACAAGAGCAGCATTCCAATCACACAATTCCCTGCCTGGAATCACAGCCCAGGCTCCCCACACCCCCTCCAGCTGGTGGGAGTTGTTGGATCAACACTGAGCCCACAAGCACTTGGTGCAGTCTGCTCCATGAGCCAGACACCTCGGCTCTGCACATCCCTGCAAACATCTCTGCTGGGAAAAGAGGCCAAAAACCCTCACCCAGATGGCCCAGCCTCAGTAATGAATCAAACAGGCAACAAGGCTGGTGCTGCCTGTGCCTCCTGCCACCCCTCTGTCCTCCCCTGTGTGTCATCACTCTCGTTAAACCGAGGGAAAGGGGCACAGCTCTCACAGCTAGTGAAGGAACTGTGAGTTCAGGGGAATTGGAAGAGAAAAGGAACAGATCCCAGCAAGGGCAGGAGCAGGATTTGGCTGTGGAAAGCCCTGCATGGCAGAACAGATGCTGTGCAGCTGGGCCAGATGGGCCCCAGCTGCTGTCAGGGACAGGACCCTGCATCCTCCCAGAGCTTTGGATGATGGGCTGGAGGATGCAGGAAAGCTCAGCCTGGTCTGACAGAGCAAATGGGACACTGGGAGCCCTCACCTCCCACCCCTCCCTGCTCTGATCCAGCCACCTTCTCCAAATTACCCTCCCTTCACAGTTAACACAACGCTGCCTGAGCTGCCAGGCTCTGCCATCAACTCTAAACCAGGCTCTGCTTAGGAAGGAATCAGGATTTATTGTCCTGGCCCAGCAGCTGTCACCATGAGAGGCTCCAGGAGGAGCCAGCATGAGTCTCCTGATGTACAAGGGGTGAAAAACCCTCTCTGAGCCCATCCTGATCTCCTACTCCCAGGAGCAGGCGATCCCAGAACAGCCAAGCACAGAAGGAATTGCAAATCTCACCTAAAACAACACATCTGCATTTTTATCCACTCCAAAATTGTTGCTTTTGACGGCCCTCCCTTGCCCTCCTCAGCCAGCAGAGCAGTTGCAATCCAACGATGGAAAAAGAAAGTTGATAATTAAAGCTGATAATTTCGGGGGATTGATCAATGCAGCCAAAAATTGCGAGGTGGGGACTGCCCACAGCTCTCTGGGGGTTCTGTTTTGATGCACAGCTCTGCTCAGCCCTGGGAAACTCCCCCACACCATCCCCCAGAACCTGCAGCACCAATAATGATGTTCCTGTCTCACCTGGAAGCCTCCTGGACCCTGCAGAAATCAATCCAGTCCTGCACACACAATGAGAGGCTGCAACCCAAGAACTGCTGGCTAAAATCTGCCCTCACTTTCGAGCCCTGAGCTGATTATTATTGCATTAGCCACGAAGGGATGCATTGTTAGCTCTCAATGGATGCTGAACTCTGCTTCAAAAGGATGGAATTTCGGGGTGGGAGACTGTAGGAATGTTTTGGCATCCTTTAATAGGTGCTGGAATAAAAAGCTCAGATATTTGTGATACAGAAAATAAGCATCAGTGATTCCTCATCACAGCTCTCTCCCGGAGTTATTCAAGGGAAGTAATTGCAGGCGTCTTTGAGAGACACAAATATTCAATTAACTCTGCAAACTGGCTGTTGTGGAATAATGTGAGCATGACAAAAAGATAATTTAAGTGAACAAATTGCAGCTGACTCCCATAAAATCATGCCAAGCCTTTATTATTTTTTTTTTTTTGGGCTATTTACACCATTGCAGGAGCCTGGGTGGGAGGAGCACAGGGGAAAAGATGGGTTTGGACCAATAGCAATACCTGCATATACCAAAATCCAGGTATATCCCTGTTTTTTTACCAGCAAGGAGAGTGGAATTACTCAGCACAAGAATCTGGCTGCAGGAATTAGGAGATTTTGCAAGGTAAAGATTTAGAAAGAGTAAGATACAGAGAGATTTTAGCTCAAAGCAGAAGAGGAGAAAGTAGGGTTGAACTAAACATTGAAATAAAAGCTCCCTGACCCTTTTTTGCATTAAAATTGATGCTCAGGAACAGCCAATTCCACGAAATTCCACTTAGTACCTTCTCAACTGTTAAAAGTTAAATTTTAAAATTAACTAAATTTTAACTAGTTTTTAAATTTTTAAATAACTAATTAATTTTTAAATTTAACTTTGCTGTTAAATTCCAGCAAAGGAGGAAAAACCAACCCAATCCCACAGCACCAAACTCGTTTTCTGAATTAAGACAAAGCAACAGGAGTGGAATAAAAATAAAGAAGTCAGCATCACCCAAGTAATTAATATGGACAACATGAATTCCAATTCTTTCATTTGCAAATCCAGCATCCCCAGTTAATCTTGAGCATGGACAAAGTCCATTAATAAAGCAGATTCCTGTAATTGGATTCAAAGCAATACATAAAAAAAAAACTTGTGTGGTTAAATAATCTACACTTTGCATAATAACATCAGTGCTGTGATGCTGGGTGGTTGTGTGGGGACAAATTTCCAAAGCAATCCCAGCAAGAAAATCAGATTGAGGTGGGGAAACCACCCTGCCCAGGGGTGAAATCCATGAAGGGATTCCCCATCCAAGGGAAAAATCTTCCTCCCACTCCATGAAACCTCTCCAGAGCAGCCCCACAAAGAGCTGGAGCTTTTCTAAGAGTCAGGGGGATGATTTCCCATGAAATCCTTTCTCAGCCCCTCTGGTGTCACCCTGGGTGTCTCCCCTCCAGGAGGTGACAGTTCTGGGGTTCAGCAGAGCTTTGCTGTCAGTATTTACTGACACACACACTGCTCCCAGCTCCTCCTGTTCCTAAACCACTGCCTCTTCTGCCACCTTTGACTCCTCTCAGCTCCCTGCAGAGCCTCCCCCTGAGCAAAAGGAGAAACTGAGCCCCAAAAAGCTCAGCCCACACCCCCAAACTCCTCATTTCCAAACACCTTCAGCTGGGAGGCCACAGCTCTGCTCTGCTCTTCTCCTCTGGGATATCTCCTCCCAGGCTTGCCAAGTCAGAAAACCACTTAAATACCTGATTAACTACAAGCACATGTTTAAATCCCGCTGGAGCCAAAGGGGCTGGATTAGCAGAGCTCTTCATACAGGGTTTTAAGCAGAACTTCTTTCCTCCACCCAGTTCCCTTCACAGGGAAGGACTGGGACACCCCAGAGTGAGATGCAGCTCAAGTGAGCAGTGAAAGAACCATTTTACACAAAATCAGGGAATGAGATCCCAGGGGACACAGGCTGGGTTGATGGAGAGTGCTCTCCCCTCCAGAGCCAGCAAACATTTCCAGTAAATGCCATTAAAATCCTCCTCTTTTATTTCACCACACACCAGGCTCCAGAAAGGCCAGAGGGTGGTGGCTGCTGGTGCTGAGCCCCAGGGATGTGACAGATTAACCCAAAAGTGGCCTGAGAGGGGAAATCCACCCCAGGTTTCACACACACAGGTAATAAACTGCTTTTCTGCTGTGCCCTGTCCCTCCTGCTCTGTCTGTAGGGTCTGGGCTCCCTGCACCCCCAAACCAGGCAAGGAGAAGCAGGAACATTCCTCCTGCTGGGACAGGCAGTGTCACATCCTGTTCTCAGCAATAAAAGATGTCAACCCCTCCACCCACCCCCACTAAATCAGAATATTTCTGCTTTGTTTGACACTCAGGGCCATTCGGTTGCTGCTGTTGATATTCCACTTGCCAGCAGAGGTGCCAGAGGAGCTCAGGAGGATGAGACACAAAGCACACCTTGGCTCAGGGAGCTCCTGCCAGGGAATGGAGCCTGGGATGATCTGTGGCCCCTGGGATGAGGCAGAGCCACGAGCTGGGTGATAAAAACCAAGCCTGGAATTCACTTTGCAGGAGAGGATCCATGGCAAAGCTGCTGCTCCTGCTGCTGAGTCACAGCTGCTGTGCAGAGCTCAGGGCAGGCTTTTTCCTCCTCAGGCTTTTCCTTCTCACAGCTCCCAGCCTGGATGAGTTTGAGTTTCCTTCCACCCAACCCTGACTGTCAGGGTGAGACCAAAAGTCACCCAGGAATGAGGCAGGGAGCAGCTCCAGAGCAGGAATATCAGCAAGGCATCCATGCCTCCATGCCCTGGGATATTCCCTTCATTCCCTACAAGGTGACACCAGCCCAGGAAGTGTCTCCAGAGAGAAGCAGAGGTCTGGAATGCCATGGGTAACAGAGCACCCTGCTAATCCCTCCTGCTTCCCCAAGGGAGGCTGAGCCTTGCTGGGAACACTCAGCTGGATCCCAGGGAATGCTGTGGATATGCCACAGGATATTCCCACAGTGCCAGAACAAAGTCTGTGCCTTGCAGCCAGCCCTGCAAGCCCAGAACATTGATTTTCCAACTCCAAAATAGCCAGAGCTGGTGTTTTTTACAGCAGCAGCTCCTCCTGAAGTTAACAGCACAGGAAGAACCCCAGAAACTTTCAGGACACAGCACCAAGTCCTTAATCTCATTTCCCAGATACAACCACGAGGCTGAATAATCCCTGAAACCTGATGCAGGAGGATGAGCAGGGCAAGAGGAAAGCCAGGATGAGCTCATTGCTCCAGTCCCACCGAGACATCCACAACCCTGGGCTGGAATTCCTCAAACAGCCACAAGCAGCTGATTTCAATATCATTAAAACATGACTAATACAGGCTCTGAGCTGGTTTTAAAGTGGAGGAGCCACTGGTGTGTGGTGGATCAGACACCTCCAGCCCCACACACACGAGATGGGGGTGAGCCATGGGGTGGTATTTAGCACACAGCGACACCAAACCCACCTTGGGACCTTCTTCCTGTGCCAAGAAACGCCAGAAATTCCTGCCTGGAAGAAAGATTCCCTTTTGCAAGGCATGGAATAGGAAGAAAAAACGTTGGTTTTCTCTGAAGACCCACAGGCTCATCCAAAATCACCACTGACAAGTAAATAGGTTGGAAAAATCTCCCTCTGAGAGGCAGGCTGACTCAATCTGTGTTATCTTTTCCCTTTTTACTTTATCTTCCCTGATGTGCCTGCTCAGGAAGAGATAAGGAGCAGCTGCTCAGAGCCCTGCTCGTGGCCCTGCCACTTCTGTGCACTTCATTCCTATTCTTGGGAATTCCCTGCTTCCCTTCCCCTTTGCCACAGGGATGCTCAGCCCTTCTGCTCCTCCATTCCCTCTGAAAAACGAGGGGTAGAGAAGCTCTTCCCTTGCAAAGAATCCTGGAATTATTTAGGGTGGAAAACTCAAGTCTGACCACTAAGGCACCACAAAACCACGTCCCCACATCCACACATCCCATAAACCCCTCCAGGGATGGGGATTCCAGCATTTCTCTGGTGGGACAAGCAGCATCCTGCTGGCTCTGGGATGGGTCAGGCAGAGCTGGAGCATCAGGAGGAGCTTGGTCAGCGCTGGGTCCCAGCAGGATTGTGCACAATGTCACTGCCATCCTCCTGCAGTCAATGGAATGATCTCAGCATGTATTCCTGCCTCTGGGAATACTCCAGGCTCCTGTATTTTTGCCCTCCTCCAAAGTGAGGGCATGCAAGCAAACACGAGCCCTTTTGTGGAAAATAAAGTTGATTTACGCAATGCAGCAACACTAAAAGGTCTTTTTAAAAAAAAAAAATTTCAGGAGAAGAGTTTGGCTGATTTATTTTCTTTCAGGAGAGGAGTTAGACTGATTTATTTTCTTTGTGTTGGTGGAGAACAGCAGCTGATGGGAAAGAGATGAAAGCACCCCAAGCAGAGATTCCTCACCACATTGCAGGGAGTTCATCTCATCCAAGAGCTGCTTTACATCTAAAAAAGGATGGAGAAGTTTATCAGGGCCAAAACTTGCACTGGTGCAAAGCTGACCCTGTCACCTGCACTGTGCCTGATTCTCCATCCTCCTCCTCTGGGCTGGGATGGAAACCAGAGGGAAAGCCAAGCTGTGCATGGAGAGCTCAGGAAAATCACCCAAGCTGTTCCTGTGTCACAGTTCTGCCTTCCCACTGAATGACCAGTGCCATGCACTGCAAATCAGCTTTGGCACATTCTTCCCCTGCCAAGAAATGCCAGGAATTCCTGCCTGGAAGTGGTACAGTTCCAGCAGCTGGTCCCCACGTGGGAGCAGGGCTGTGCTCACCCACAGCCCCTGTTGTTTAAAGAGCACCCAGGGCCTTTACAGGGATGCACAAACCCTAAAATCCAGGAAAACCTGGAGTCCTGGCAGCTCTTGGGGCTGCTGACACCTTTGTTCTAAAGCAGCAAGGAAAGAGAGAAGAATGTCAGGAAAGGACTTGATTTTTACACTGAAAAAGGAGAGGTTGGAGAGCAGATGTGCAGATTTCCCCTTCCCTAATCCACAAATCTGTGCAAAGACAGGTTTGGGTTGGAAGGGACCTTAAAGCTCATCTCAATCCCACTCCTCTGCCATGGGCAGGGACACCTTCCATAGAGCTGGGTGCTCCAGCCTGGCCTTGGACACTCCCAGGGATCCAGGAGCAGCCACAGCTTCTCTGGGCACCCTGTGCCAGGGCCTGCCCATCCTCACAGGGAACAATTCCTGCCCAAAATCCCAACTAAATCTCCCCTCTGTCAGCCTGAAGCCCTGGCAGCCTCTTTGCATCACCCACACTGGTGACACTGTGTGTTTCTGGGTACCTGGTGAAGAGTTCCACCTCTAATCCAAAGGGAGGATGAAAAGCAGAGTCCCAAAGTCAGCAGGAACAGCTCCAGGGTGCTGCTCAGTGCTCTGGATTCCTCTCCAAATCCAGCACACCCAGTCCAGCTGTGCTGGGCAGGCACTCTGTGATCCCACTGAACAGCCTGGCAATGGCACACACACAGCCCAACGTGGATTTTGGCTGCTGGAGGTGGCCCAAGGGAGGGAACTGCTGAGAGGAGGCTTTCCTCTTGAAATACCCACAGAAAAATGGGGATGGGAATGGATGAGACCACCAGCACGGGCAAATTATCCTCATTTTTAGCAGGGTCGCTCCAAAAGTCTCCCATTTTCCATCCTGACACTCAATCAGTGCTGAGCTCTACAGCACAGGGAACAAAGGAAAGTCACTTTTGGGGATTAAGGGAAGAAATGAAGCCCTCCCCATGTTTTACACTATGCTTGTGTTTTTTTTATTTGCAGCATCACATCTTTAACCATCAGGTAGAGCAGGGCTGGGATTTGGTATTTGATATTTGATATTTGAAGAAGGTTGGGAGGTAAAATCTTCCTTGAAAGCTTTCATAGCAACTTCCCTGTCTGGCACCAGGGAATTTGGATGCTCCTTTGAGGATCCACCTTGGCATGAGCCTCCAAACTCAGTCTCTCCAGAGAAACCCAAAAGTAAAGGATTTGGGCTCATCAAAGTCACCAGGAAATGCCCAAACTTGCTAAGGAAGAATTAATGATTGGGCTGCCCCAGGATTCAATTCAGTGCCATTAAAATTCAGTTCATGCTGCTCTATAAAATAGCTTTAAACATGAAATGCATTTACTTTAAACCACCCAGATTTCAAACCAGCAATTTAAAGTGACGCCAACCTCTGGTCAGGCTTTAATTTTGAAACTGAAAAAATTATTTAATTTTAAACAGCTCTTGTTAGCCCAGGTGGGCAGGACATGGCTGCCAATGATTTTAGGGAAGTCAGTGATAAAAACAACTCAGAAAAGAGTGAAGTGCAAACAAGGCTTTGGGGAGAGTTTGGTTCTCTCACAAGGACAAAGAAAACATCTTAATTTCAGTTAATTCAAATGTCTGACTCCATGATCTTAATGGTCTTTTCCAACTTAAATTATTCTAATTCACTTAAGTCCCGTTCAACTCTTAATTTCAGCAAGTCAATGAAAAAATCAGGAGTACAAAGGAGAAATGCACATTTTCCAATCTTCAAGTGAAACTTCAACCTGAGAGACCAAGATCTGTAATTATGGTGACCAGAAGTGGAATTAATGATGCACAATGAATACTCCACTTAATGAATCAACCAGTTTTAAATGCAAAATCTGTTTCCAGACATTTACTCTGTCTACTTTCTTATCCAACACATTTTTGAGCTTTATTAACTGATCAAAAAATATTAAAAACCACTTTTCTGCTCTTTAAACTTGCTTTCATTTCCCTGTAACTCGAGTCAGAAATACAAAATAATCAATCAATCAATCCTGTAAACCCCAAATTCACCCTTTCCCACCAGAATAAAAACACACAAAATTCCCTCACCCAGCCACACAGCTGCCTAAATAAATGTCCCCAGATACACCAGGCTCCCTCCTCAGAAAAGGAAGTATCCAATTACACCAAGCAGAAGCAGCTTTTTACAACCAAACAGGAAAACATCCTCTTTCTTATAGAGTCACCCCCCAAAAAATCCTAANAAAAAAAAAAAAAAAAAAAAAAAAAGGCTGTTTAGATAAAGATTTAATCCAATCCTGCATGATTTTGGCTGGATGTAAATCATGGGTGTATGGGTGTACATCATTCACACTCTCATCCCAAGTTGTTTCTCTGCAAGCCCAGGAAACCCACAGAGACATTTGGGGGCAAGATTTCCCCCAAATCTTTTCTGGAGAGGGGAGAGCTGTATCCAATTCCATGGATAAATGGAAATAAATGGAAGGGATTTGGGATGAACAGCTTTGGGGCTGTTTGAGTCCAGTTTCTGCAGAGATTTATTTGGGTTTCACTGCCCTGGTTTTGGGCAGCTCAGGCTGCACCAGGAGCTGGGGTTTGTTCAAACCTGGGGTAGAGGCTGCAGCAGCTTTGATTCATCCTTGTGCAGGGATTTGGGGTTCTTTTATTGAGGTCCAACCCTCCCCACCTCCTATATTCCACTTCCCACCCCTTTGGGATGCCCCAGACCCCAAAGCAGGAGCTGTGTGCTCCGTGGGAGCAGCTCTGCAGGCAGGCTGGGAATGGGGACAGAAATGTCCCAGGAAAAACCCTGAGCACATCCCTGGCCAAAACAACCATTTCCCACCACGGTCTGCTCTCCTTCCTCAGCAGCCTTTGCCTTCCCCTGCTGGGATTTCACTGCTGTGCCAAGATCCTGGCCTTGGGGAGCTGGGGGTGAAGGAACAGCCCTGCAGAACAAGGCAGGAATTATCTGCTCCCAGCCCCAGAGTGGGCTCAGCTGAAGCATCCCCTGGGAAAAGGGAAGAGGCAGCTCTGGGAATTTCCCAGCCATGGGACTGGGGCTCCCAGGCACAGACTGGCTCAAAGCTCTGTGCTGTTCCACCAGGGAATCTCTGCACAAAGAGAGATGAAGGCACAGGAACACCCCAAGGACTCCATGATCTTAATGGTTTACTATTCCTCACTTTACTATTGAGTTTTCCAAGTTCGTCCTTGGAGTGGGAGGAAGGGACAGACAGAGCTCGCTCATCTCGCTGTGTTTTGCATGCTGGAGGGCAGAAAACAGAGCTGCACCTCCCACAGAGCTGCAGGTCCTGTGCCCAACACCCATTTCCTCACTTTCTGTGGCTAAACAGAAAGCAAGGAACTGAAAAACCCTGCACAAGAATCCCCATCCTCCAAAAACCCAGCACATGAATCCCCATCATCCAAAAACCCTGCACACGAATCCCCATCATCCAAAAACCCAGCACACGAATCCCCATCCTCCAAAAACCCAGCACATGAATCCCCATCCTCCAAAAACCCTGCACATGAATCCCCATCATCCAAAAACCCTGCACACTCCAGGCTCCTGGTCCTTTAATTAACCAACCCTCATTTCAACACCACTGCTGCTAGAACTGGAATTAATATTGCTGCTAGGCACAGCCTCACTGAAATCTCCTCCAAATGCAATCCCTGGGCACTCACAGGAATGGGCAGCACCAGTGGGAGCAGGAGCTGCACTGGAAAGCTGCTGAGAAACCAATCCCACAGACAAGGGGACATTTAGGGACTGGAATCAGCAGCCAGCAGCAGGATCCAAGGCTGGGCAGGAGCAGACCTCGAGGAAAACCTCCATGGGCCAACAAGGATTTGGGAAAATGCAGAAATATTTCATAAAGAAATTCCCCCACCAATGTCAAACCCAAGTCCTGCTCTGCAAAGCAGGACAGCCAGGACTTTGGGAAGATTATTGAGATATAAAGAGGCCCTGAGGAATGAGATATCCACTGAGATACCCAAAGGCATGAGGAAAAGGCAGCTCCCTCCCCTGGGCTCTGCTGCGTGTCCAGGCTCTCTCCAGAGCTCAAAGGAAGTGCCTCTGACTTTGAAAGACACCAAGTCTGAAAGATAAAGAGTCTTGAAAAGATCTGAGGATGCTGGAAAGCTCCAAGCAGCTCCTGCTCTCCAAGCAGCAAGGTCAGAGCCAGGAGTAATTGGAGCTAAAACCTTTAGCCTGGAGAGGAATGGGAAGGACAATTTGCTTTTCCTTTTAGAGGCAAGATTAAATTTACCATGCAGTGATCTTTTCTCCAAAATTTGAAAGAGAAGGAGGCTGAAGCACACACACAGAAGAAGAAATGGAATCAGGCATTAAATCATATTAGAGATTTGGCCAGGACCTGAAGACATTGAATACTAAAAAAAAATTCCACATCACTTGTAGGAGAATGAAATGAATATTAATATATAACCACCTCCCTTAGCTGAGAGAAGGCCACAGCCACAAATCCCCCAACACATCAAACACTGAAGCTGCAGTGCACTGAATTTCAGGTGCATCACCCCCATTTCTGCCCCCTGCACACAGCACAGCCCCTGGGATGTGCAGGAGGGCTCTGCCCACACATCTGTCACACCCACGCTGCCAGGGACAGGAGACATCCTCAGAGTCTGAAGCAAGATAAAAAGGAAAAGAGAGGGGAAAAAAAAAAAAAAAAAAAAAAAGGTGTATGCCAGTCTGTCTGTGGGCTGGAGCCCCCAGCTGCTGCATTCCACATCAGGTGTGAAAACAGCAGAGCCTGGGGGGGAAAAAACCACATCCCTGCTATTATATAAACAGAGAAAGTGCTGAACAGGGGCTGAGGTGGAACAACAACCATTAACTTCTGCCAGCTTGGAGATTTGTGCCTGCAGTGAGGGCACAGGCAGGACCTGGTCCTCTGCTCCAGATGCCCACAGCCCAGCCCCTGCTTTATATCACATCCCCCCAAAAACACAATTCCCCCAGGAGGAGCAGCAGCAGCCCCCTTCCAGGGGCTTCATTAAATCATTAAATCATTAAATCCAACCCTGGGCCTGGACAAGCAGGCACAGGACACCTGCAAATCCCACAGGGGATGGAAAAAGAGCAGAAGGATGGGAAGCAGGCAAAGAGAGGGAGCATCTTAGAGCAGGGCAGGGTTTGGGAGCACGGAGGGAACACCAGAAACCCTTTTTGGGGCAGGAAACACCCCACCACTGTCAGAGATAACTTCTTGTCAATGCCTCCAGCAGCCTAAGGGTTAAAAAGAATTGTGGGGAGCACTGGTGGGGTTTCATCAGCAGCCTGAAGCAGAGGAAATGAGTGTTCACCCCAAAGCCACCCCGCTCAGAGCAGGGTTACCCAACTTCCACCCTGCAGTGCCAGGGCAGGGCTTCCCCCCCAGCCCCAGCAGCTCCCACTTGAGCAAAAACCATCCCCAATCCTGCAAAATTCTTCATCCCTGTGCTCTGCTGGCAGCCCCAGGCTGGGAGGAGCCCAGAGAGCCCAGGCTGGCTCAGCTCTGGTGCATCAGCTGCTCTGAGCAGGCAGGAGAAGGGACCAGGGGTTCACTTGTGGGGCAAACACAGCAGTGCTGAGCTCCTCCATGGGAATTCCATGGGAATTCCATGGGAATGCTGCTCCATGGCTGGGGTGCACAGCGCCATGAGCAAGCACAGACCCCAGCCACAAATATTTTAATTTTTTTCCCTGCTCTTCTGTCTCAAGGAGGAAGTCAAAGGAACCCAAAGTGAGCTGTCTCCATCAGTACTTTTAATTTTTTTTTTGGTGTTTTACTCTCCCCACCAGTCAAGCCCCTCTTACAATT
The DNA here is from genome assembly GCA_013400855.1 of Buphagus erythrorhynchus. Taxonomy (NCBI): domain Eukaryota; kingdom Metazoa; phylum Chordata; class Aves; order Passeriformes; family Sturnidae; genus Buphagus; species Buphagus erythrorhynchus. The sequence goes on along the minus strand of VZTT01030436.1, from coordinate 5,701 downwards.
AAGATATTCATCAATAATGAATAAAACATCCCTGTGCCACACAATTCCCAAGCTGCTCAGGTTGTGTCTTGTTCCCCACAACCTCTGGCTGGAAAATCCAGCCTGGGATGGGGCAGGGGCACATCCACACCCANATCCCAGCCTGGGATGGGGCAGGGGCACATCCACACCCACAGCAGGGATTTTGGTTTAAACCTCGAGGTTTTTGGGATAAACCTCAGGGATCCCAGCTGCATCCCAGCCTGGGATGGGGCAGGGGCACATCCACACCCACAGCAGGGATTTTGGTTTAAACCTCGAGGTTTTTGGGATAAACCTCAGGGATCCCAGCTGCATCCCAGCCAGGATGGGGCTGTCACAGGGTCTGCAGGCTTTGGTGGGCACAGAGCTCGTTTGCTCCCAGCCCTTTCTGGCAAATGGGATTTTTTTGTGGTGTTTTTGCACATTTATCCCTCTGCCCTGCCCTGCCCACCCCAGCACTGCCCACCCCAGGCTGGCACAGCACAGAATCCACCCTGCAAGTGGTGCCACACCTCGGACCTTGGCATTTGGCTTCTGGCCACGCTCAGCATTTATTGCCACCCTTTGCTTTCTTTCCCCCCACCTTCCCCCATTTAATTCCTGGAACTGCTGCTCACCTGCCCTGTGCAGGTGATGCTCAGGTCTGCTGGATTCCTCCTCCTCCTCTTCCTCCCCTCTCCCACCAGCCCCCAGAGCAGCAGAAAAAGCTCCAGGTCGAGCCATAACCAATGGCAAATTCCTTGAGTGCAACGTAATGTGCTGGGAAGCGCTTCCCCATCTCGCTGGGGAAAAGCGATCGGTCTGGCAGCAGGGAGGAGGAAAACATGCTTTGTTTTACAAATCCTCTCCCCAGCACGAGAGACACTCCCAGAATTTAATATACTGACAGCGCCTGGCTGCCTCAACCACTGAAAGTCAAGAGTATGGGGGAGAAAAGAAGAGAGTAAAAATAAAAAAGTGCCACGTTATGACATTAAAGCCTCGCCTGCTCTGCATCTGGTGGGACTGGGAATAGTGGGGCTGGAATTCTCCCACCTGGGTGGAGTCAGGGGTCTGAGAGTGGATTCCCAAGTGCTGGACACCCTGAATTAATTCGTTTTTAACCTCTCCCTGCAGCAGAGTTGGAAAAGCAGAGAGGATGCTTCCAGGTAAACCTAAGGAGCCACTTCATGGCAGATAAATTCCAAGTTATTCCATGCAGGAATTACTTCCCTGGAAGGCCAGCAGCTCCCTCCAGGTGATTAGCAAGCCTCTGGCAACCCCAACCACCAGCCTAAATCAAATGTTAATTAATTATTTCAGTGTCTTTCCACTGCATTTATGCCAAAAGCAGAGTGAGGGAAAACACCTCAGCCAAGAAGAGCAGCAGGCACTTGGTGGGATTTGGGGGATTTGAATTTAGCAGTGTGGGGGTTTGGGCTCCAGAGCAGAAAGAAGGAAAAAGAAATGAGTATTCTGTGTCTCAGGAGCTCGATGTTAAATTAGCCTGGCTGTGCCAGAGGAGCACAAACCCTTTGGAATGGCTGCTGGCAGCAGGAATAACAGGAGTGTTATTTTGGGGGCAGGCAGGGGGATCAAATTGCCTCCACACCAGAGACCACTGCTGACCTCTCTGAGGAAGCAAAGTCTGTCTGCTCTTCATGCTCTTTGCATTTTTAAACAACAACAAAAAAATCACCTTGTATCTCAGTATTTTATAGTTGTTTGCAACCTCCAGGCATTCCCAGAAACACAAATTAATCCTTACAGGAGCCTGTAAGGAAAACAGCATTGCTCCCACTTCAGGGGAGGGAGAAGGATGGATAAATCCTAAATAAATGGGTGGAATGCAAAGGCCACAGTGGACATTGGTGCCAGTGGTGGGGCTGGAAGGGCAGGACCTGCTCCAGCAGGTTTCAAATACAGGATTGCAGCCCTGCCCTGATTATCAAACACACCTTTTGTGGGAGCAAAAAAAGCCCCCCCAGACCTTGTCTTGCTGGTTGGTAGGACAGGGTGTTATGGCACAGAGACATGAAAAACAAAGATTTTCAGCTCTGGCCATGCACTCATCCTGCTCAAAAAAAAAAAAAAATTCTGGAGCCTGTCCAAAGGCAGGGATGCTGTCACCCACCTCTCACCAGCACGCTGGGCTGGCTTCAAAGCCTGCTGAAGTCAGTGGAAAGGCTCCCAGTGACCTAAATGCCTGGGATTTAAAAAAATCTCTGCTGAGAGCTGGGCACCAGGTCACTGGGTTTGCTGGGAAAACCCCAGTTTTGCTGGAAAATGCCCAGTTTTACAGCAGCAACTACAGGGAGCAGCCACAGTCCCTTCGTGGGGGACGCCCTAAAAAATGGCTCAGGGAAAAGTCTCTGCCCCACCAGGTTCATCCATCCACCCCTTTCCACAGGGGCAAGCTCATCCCTCTCCCCAAATCCTCACTTTCAGGCTGAGACACTCCAAGAGCTCAGCTCTGGAAGGTTCCTGCTGGAGTGGGAACAACCCAAGTGGTCCCTTGGAGCCACCAATGCCCTCCAAAAACATCCCCTCCCAAAATCTAGCTGCTGGAAAACCCCAGAGCAGCCAGGATTTGTTCAGGGGGATATCCCACATTCCCTCCCTGGAGGCAGGGATTAATATCACCTCATTAAAAACCTGCCTGGAGTCTATTATAGTATCTAGGACAAAGTGTTCTCTATTTTGACACTCTAAGATATATTTTATCAGAGCGAGCTCTTTAGAGACACTCACTGCCAGAGATGCACCTGACTGTAACAGGTTCCTTGCCTCCCCCAGCAGCTGAAGATTAATTTTTAGCTTTTTCTTCCCAATCTCCAGCGAGATGAGAGGGGTTCCCCCGTGGTCAAGTTTGTCATTAGGGCATCCATGGTGACACATCCCAGCTCCCTCACTCTGCACAGAGAGCGAGGACAGACCTGAGCATCGCTGAGAAAAACCAGTCTGGAGCCAGGGAGAACTTGAGAGTGATTCCTGGCACTTTGCAGGCCCCAAGATTTATTTTTTGGGGAGGTGTTTGAGATAAACACCCTCTAAAATTAGCACCTGCCCTTCTGCCAGCTCCAATGGGCTGCGACGACGATAAAGATTTGGCGTGGCTGAGAGGGTGCAACATTTGGGCTCTGATCTGCTGCCCAACTCAACCCCCCCGGCCACACAGATCCCAAATGGAGAGGTCACTGTCCCAAGGAATTCTACTCCCAACCCCCAGAGAGGCAGCACAGTCACCTCAGGAAAAGTATTTTATCCCGAAGTTGGAAGTGGGGAAAGTTTTCCATAAAAAACAGAAACCACACGAAACAGTTCAGATTTCTCAGCTGGGCTGCTCTGAAGATAATCCTAAACCTGCAGGGCAGAGGGAAAAAGGGAATTGGGCTGAATGGGGACAGGGACATGCCCCAAACAACACAACCACTGAAAAGTTACCTGGAAAATGAGGAGGGGGGGAATGCTAACAGCAGAAAAAATGCTAACAGCAAACCCTAAACACAAAATACCCCAAATAAAACCGGGACCAGTCCCGTGCACAGACTATAGGGCAAGAAAGCAGATGCCCAGCAGAGATCGGAGCCACTTTTCCCCGGGTGGCAGAACTGGTTACACCGAACAGCCCGGGGAGAAAACCCGAGCTGGAAGATGGATCTGCTTTAGGTTTGCACGGAAAACTCGCTGTTCTCCAAAGCCCTGCGCACCCCAGAGCCTTGAAACCGCCCAAAACACTCGGGTGTTTATATCAGCACCTATCAGCAGAAAAGATTAAACGCTAATTTGCTTTTCTGTTTGCTCACAGCAACTTTCCGTCCTGTTGCTTCCCAGCTAATGCCCAGCTCAAACAGATTTTTTCAAGGCAAAAGGTCTCGGGCTCTCTCTACAATTAATTCCCCACTCCTCCAGAGCGTCTTGTTTCTCCCAGCCTCGGTCAACACCAGTAAAACTACACCAGGCGAATGTGCGTCAAAAAAAGATAAAAAAGCAACGCTGCCAGCTCTGGGTATTTCTGAGCCAGCAAGAAAAGAGCTGATTCCCAAAAGCTGCCTCGGCGCTTTCACGGAGCTGCTCGAAACACCAAACTTTTCGGAAAGTTGAAGTGGGAACCACCTCGAGCAGGCTGCACATCCCAGAGCCAGCAAGGAAGGCAAGGAGGAAAAAAGCACCCGGCAGCGTTTCCTCGCTGCAGACAGCTCAAAGCACATCCCTGGGGGTGTCTGCCCCTCTCTGACACCGCGACCACCCCGCAGCTCCTCAGCCGCTTCCCCGCAATCACACCGCGAGAGCCAGACCCGCAAAAGCGCAGCGTGGCCCCTCTCTGCCACCGGCATTTCGAAAGTCGGGCTGGTTGCTCTGAAACTGGTTTTTTTTTGTTTTTTTTTTCTTTTTCCCCCCTTTCCCCTGTAGAAACCCGCCCATCCTCACCTGCCGCAGGTTCTTCAGCAGCTCGGTGGCCTCCTCCTGCTTGCCCTGCTTGACCAGCAGCAGCATGTCCTGGATCATGCAGATCCGCCGGTGGTACGGGGGCAAGCTGGGGCCAGCGCCCTTCCCGAACTTCTCGCCGGACTTGGCCACGAGGGAAGCCAGGAAATCCCCCCTGTCCCTGGTGGCCACCTTCTTGCGGTGGTGGCCCGGGGGGCTCTCCCCGGCGCCGCCCGGCTGGCAGCCCTTGGTCTGCTTGGTGCCCATGGCCAGCGGCTCCCGCAGCCCGGGGGCTGCATGCAAGGGGCGGCGGGGGGACAAAGGGGAGCGGGGGGACGCACGGAGGGGTCTGGGAGGTGCCGAGGATGGCCGGGGGGTGCTCGGTGGGGCTCAGCAAAGGGGTCCGTGCCTGGCCGAGGGGCGGCTCCGCTCCCGCGGGCGGATGGAGCGGCAGCGCCCGGCCGGGAGGAGCCGCGGCTCGGCCCCTGCGCTCCGCTGCATGGCCGGGAGAGGCAGAGCGGCCGGATCCCAGCGGATCCCAGCGGATCCCAGTGGATCCCAGCGGATCCCGGCAGCTCCGGGCGCTGCCTCAGCCAAGCGGCGGCGGCTCCTCCTCGCAGCCTCCTCCCGGTGCCCGAGGGTTCCCCCGGGGGTCCCCCCGGGTGCTGGGGGCGGTGGCCGCGGTTCGGGGGCAACTGTTGCGCTCAAGGGGCTCCCCCGGAGGCGGCCCCGGCTCGGCTCGGCTCGGCCCGGGGTGCTCGGAGCGCCGAGAGCCGGGGGAGGGCCGGGGGCGGGCACCGTGCACCGAGGCAGGGCTTGCGGAGGAAGCCGCAGCCGGACGGGGCTCGTCCTTCCTTCCCCGCGGGCTGGGGGCTCCGCACGCCCCGCCGGGGATGCTCCGGGCCGGGCAGGGAGCGAGGTTGAGGCAGCCCTCCCCTCCGAGGGCATCCCCGCCGCGGTTCCCGGGGAGGGATTCCCGCTGGAGCCTCATCACCCAGGGGATTTGCAGGCGTTGGGTCCCTCAGGGATGTGCCCGAGGCGGGGGAGGTCCCCCCTGGCTGTTCCCCTGCGGGTGATGCTGGCATTTCATCCTGAGCACCGAGCCTGGCTGCTCCTGCACCTGCACCTGCTCAGCTCCCGCACCTCCCGCACCTCCAGCCCTGCTGGAAGCCACCGGCTGTGCCCCGTCCTCATCCCCGTCCTCATCCCCGTTCTCATCCCCATCCAGTGCTTCCAACCCCCCCTTGCATGTCCTGCTCCTTCCAGCAGTGCC
>VZTT01030434.1:73744-98860 GCA_013400855.1 Buphagus erythrorhynchus | reverse complement strand
TTTAAGAGAGTACAAGAAAGTTTAGTAATGTCTTTGAAATTTTTGAACAACACACTGTAAAGTACAACATTAACCCAAGCCACGTTTCTCAGGAAACAAGATTTAAAAGTACATACATTTTATATATGTATCTCTCACACTCATATATCTTTAAATAAATGTCATAATAGAGCTCTGTCAACAACAATATTTTTGAGTTTTACTTTCTAAAAACAATATTCCCTCTGAAAAATATTTAAATGGAAGTTGGGGAATGGGAATAATTCCCAGATATTACACAGGAATACTCCTGCTGAGAGCAAAGATGGTGCCTAGTTACATAAATATACTGTATGACTAAATTGTTATTTTGGGGAGAAGATCATAGAATCGTAAAATGGTTTGGGTTGGAAGGAGACCTTGAGAGAATCATTATTTGTTCTTGCATAAATCCAGGAAAATTGCAGTTTTGAAGGTTATTTGTTAAAAATTATGCTAATGTATTATTTCCAGTGGTCCCTAAGCATGTACTGGGTACTTTTGTGAGTAAGCCAAACAAATAATTTCTTCTCTGAGGAGTTGCTTATTTAATTCACTATTAAATTGTATCTGTTGTAAAAATAGAAAAAAAAAAAAAAAAACAAATAACAACAGAACAAAGCAAAATAAAGAAAACCCCTTAGAGTTAACTGCAATGAGAGAATAGTTCACAACAGCATAACTCACAGCAGGATGTGTAACTGAGACCTGAACCAAGTGCCAAGTGGGTAGAAGTCACTGGGAGCACTGATTTTCATCTGCAATACCATGCTCTGACTCATTTAAGGCAGTGTCATCTCCCGAGAGATTAATTTCACTGATAAGAATTTTGTCTCTTTTAGCACCTCATAGATATTCTTTATTGAAAACACAGGACTTCTTCCAAGGTGGAAGGAAACCAAAACAAATGGGCAGAAATTACAGTGTCAATTCTGTCCTGTAGCCAAAGAAGGAAATTGAAAAAAAAATCTGGAGAACAAGTTATCTCATCCTTAAATCTAGACTACTGAAATGTGATATAGAAGAACGTGTTTTGTTCACTTTAGAGGTTATCTGTGTAACTAGATCAACTATAGGCACCTATGCTAAAATTAGATGACATGAACCTCATCATGATTCACTTATGCAGATCCCTTTACTGTGTGCAGTCTGGCATTCATATTTAAAAATTATCTTCTTGATGTTGCATTGTAACAAATATTTAAGAGGGACTTTGGAAAAAATTAAAAGAGGTAAAATTTTACAGTTTTTTTTTCCAAGTATGAGTGGTTGAATGCAGATTCTTATTTGAAACTGTGATTCTTTGGGTGATGATACTGGCACCAGTAATGGATAAGAAGTGGGAGTTGGCTTCTTATTTGTGAATAGAATAGAATAGAATAGAATAGAATAGAATAGAATAGAATAGAATAGAATAGAGAGCCTGGAAAGAAAAGGCAAATAAGATATTTTTTATAATAATAAAGGATCAAATTGAGAAATATACAGAATAAAATGGGTTGTTGAAAGGCTAGGAAACTAATATTTTCAGGCATATGTTTGAATTAGGATCTTACTTTCAAAGATAGAGAGTAGCCTTTTTCTGCTCTGTAAAGAAAAATATTTCAACAAAAAATAGGCAAAAGTTTGGGGAATGTATTTTAAAATGTTGATGAAAACTGTAGAAGGGGAGAAGGACCTCAGACAGAGCAAAAAAATTTAGAAACAGCGGAAGGTAGCTGTCTGATGGAAACTTGGAAAAGAAGAGGTGAACCAGAAAAAAAATAGTCACAGAAACCAGGAAGGAAAATATTTCAGCAAAGAGGAAACCAGACAAAAGTGTTAGAAGAGACTGGCAGGTAAAGAAGGATGAGGAGCTTTGCTAGGAGAAAGTTATTGCAAAAACACAATTTCATTGTAGTGCAGGGGGCAGAAGAGTAATTTGGAAAGATTCTTGAATTAAAATTAGTACAGAATATCTGCTGACAAACGTGGCACATAAAAATCTCTGTGAGCTCAGATGTAGGAGAGGAAAGAGCACAGTAAATGAGTGAGGTGGTAGGGTTGAGATGGAAATAACCAAGTAACTGTGCCAAAGAGACTGAGAACATAAATGAATATGTGAGAGAAGTTATGATGGAGATCAGGGACTGAATGGACAGGAGACAGATATGAAGAGCTGAAAAGAGCTGAGAAACTTCTGTAGTTTGACAAGAAAGCTTGCAAGAGAGAAACGGGAATAAAAATGGAAATAAATAGGCTGGGCTGGTGGAGGAATTTCACAAATTATTTAATCAGTTTTCCTTAAAAAATGTATTACCAGGCCAAAATCATATTTTCTCCCCATTTTTGTTGGTAAATACCAGTTCATTCATACACTTACATGAAGATTCTTCAGGTTCTTGAAATCTCCTTCTTTAATTTCAGTGATTTTGTTGTTCTGTAAATCCAGCAGGGTTGTGTCCGGGGGAAGGTCTCTTGGCACCTTCTCCAGACCTAGTGACAGTGAAAAGAACAATTAACTTTGAAAGAAACTTTAAATAAGGAACAGTGCCTTTCTTAGCATTTTTCTTTCAGTAAACACCATTTCTAGAACTAATTTCCTGAAGCAGCTTATGAAAACTTATTTGAAAGTGTTTCTGTCTCCAGCCAGTCAAAGAGAGTTTTATTTTGCTAAGTTGAACCAACATTTATTTATTCACATTTCCATTATGCCTTTTCTGAGAAATTATCTGAGGTATAGCTTCAAGCAAAGGATTTAGTTTGGGGAAAATAGTTTCTAACATGTTTTATTCCACTGAATTGTGTGAATAAAAAATCCTTTTGGAAAGAGATATGATATTTATTATTTTCACTGGGTGTTAGCTTTTGTGGACAGAAAACTTTCCTGCTTTTAAAAGGTATTAGGCTTTTTGAAAGAAGTGCGACAGTTAATTATAATAATTTCCAGAAAAAATACAGTTTGTTTGACAGTAACTGAGTAAATTGCAGTAAAGTCCACCTTAAAAACACCCCAAACTACCAATCCACCTCCCCCCTTTTCTTTGAACTGAAACTATATCCAAGTTTTCTGGAGAACAAATCTCTTGGTTTCACTACAACTGCCAAAAGAACATCAGACAGTTTAAATTAAAGACTCTCTTTGGGACTATTTTCTGAATAGCTGATATGTAAGTCTGATGAAGTCATGGAAATGAAATTATTTAGTGTTAAATAACATTTGCTTTACCCAGCTTTCCTTTCATACTGTGACTTGGACTAAAACAAATCTTTTATAGTCATTCTGATTGACCACAAAATTAAAATGTTCTTTCCTAACTAGCCTTTTTTTTTTTTTTTAACAGAATGTGAAATGCTAAATGAATATTTGGTAGGGAAAAATTTCTAGACACTAATAAAGTCTCTGTATGGGCATGTATCAGAAGTGGACTTCTCTGGGTAATATTGTCTTTTTACCAGTAAAGGTTTTAACTAGTATTCCTGAAGCAATATTTGAACTCTTCTGAGAAAAAATCTCTCTGGGAAGTATTTCCAGTGTCTTCCCAGAACAATGATGAACTGCATGATATTCTCCGCAGAGGAAAGGTATATACCTATAAAAATTATATTTTTAAACCTATATATTAATCCCAAGCATGGCATTGCAGAGATATGCTTCCCAGAGATAAGATGCTTTGCCCACTATGGCTGTGGAGATTCCATCCCTGCAGATACTCCAAAGTTTTCTGGATACAGCCCCAAGCAATCTCCTAAGCAGGGGAGTGGTCTAGATTGTCTCAAGAGTTGATGTCCAAATTCAACAATTCTGCTATTCTGTGATACTTGCTGCTCGTTAAAAATGTGTTTTCACTCAGAGTGTAGGTTTCTCTGTCAAAATCCTATGTGCAGCAAAACTGCTTCTCTTTCAGTCCTTTCTTAGAATACATGTGTATATATGTAAAGTAAAATTATGGTAAGATAAAAAATATTAAAATATTTGGATCAGATCTTTATTAAAACTGAGTGCAATAAAAATTTACCTGAGTGTTAACTACACCAGAATTCAAAAGTTTTAAAAAGCAGAATCACGTGGCATGGGATGAATTAGTAAAATTTTCATAAACTGACAACAGCCAAAAATCACATCTCATCCTGTTTACCTTACTGATATTCAGTGCACAAATATTTGATACAGATTAAGATTCTTCATGTTACTAAAATAACTTTTCCTCATTTAGGCATGGACGTTGTTCTTACTTCAACAGTTGCAAAACCCTCCTTACTTCTAGAAGTGTAGTACTAGAGTTCCAAATATATAAGAATGTGATACTGTATACTTTGTATGTTGGTTGTCTTTGGACAGTTTCTGTCTTCAGTGAACAGGACTGATGTCAGCAACTAAAACATTCTTTCTCAAAAAACACTGCTTTTTCAAGACCATAATTTTTTTTATAACTTCCTACAGTCTAGCAATTTCTATAGAGTTCTTCACATATGAAAATAAAAAAACAACAAACCAAACCCAAGGGTTTAATTACTTATATTCAAAGTAGCATTAGTATGTTCTGGTTGTCAGCACTTTTATATTAGTAGGCTGGTACCTCTAATAAGTGTTATGGCAGACAACTGGGTGCAAAATCTATGCAGCCATGGTTTATGTGATGCCTTTGGAACACATTTTGTAGCAGCACTTCAGGAGCACTTGGCTTGCCACTGAAGGGATAATCTGTCAGAGTCTAAACTTCAAACACAACTTCCAGCTGTAGTTTTCAGTTTCTAAAAGCTTAAGTGTTACCCATGAATATGGTAGAACTGATTATTTCTCAGAGCAATAAAGTTCAACTTTCAATGTTTCATATTATAAAGATAAGAGAAATTTAATAATCAGAAATCCATTTCTGAAAATTATTTATAACATCATTTTCCTGTCTTGTACTAGAAACTAGAAGGATGTACAATACAATAATTAGCTCTGCATGTGGAGTATAATTGCCATCAGTGGAAGAGTTGAACTTTTTTTTATTACCTCTCCCCATGTATATTGTAGTCCATTTCCTGAAGCTGTTTTTAAAAAAGTTTTCAAAACCAGCTATAAACATTACATTTCTTTTTTTTTTCTTGACTTGTGTGTGTTTTGAAGAAGAAAATGTAGATGAGTACAGCTACTGAGGAGACCTTGCATTATCAGTGAAAGTAATTTAATAGGTCCTCCAGCTGAAACCTACATCATCTAAAGCTCTCCAGTGGAGGAAGAGTTTAGAAATGGGAATCTGGACACTGATTTGAAAAATCAGCATTTAAATAATTCAGGACTAAACAGCATTTGAGGTGTAGACCAGGCCCACATCTACCTTGGCTGGCACTTGTGCTTGCAGTTCCAGGTGTCTGTATAAGTCACTGAACCTCCAGAGAGACACATGTGGGAGGTGAACTGCTGGACTGCAAACTAATCCCTGTGCTGAAGGCTCCCAGGCTGGACAGCAAAGCTTCAAACCTTCAAAGATTTTTTTGGTTCTTCTGTCTGGGAGACAAAAGTTTAGAGGGGAATTGTGGGCCGTCCTTACTACTCATTTCTGAGAAACTCAAGTGATGCCCATGTACTTCTGAAGCCATGTGATCACACATTCACCTACAAATTACTTCCTGTGAAATTTATGTAATGCCAACCAAAAGGAAAACTGATGTCAGAAAATATCAATAGAGTCTCCTCTCAATCATTTTAAGAACAGTATACACAGATATTCCAGCGTTTGGCTGTGATTTTTTTATAGAGTAAAACTTGCTTCTTGAAAAACCATATGAAACTCTCTCATAGCACTCTGAGTTTTTATGTGAATAATCAGTGCTACACAGTTTGGTGTGCAGCTCCTTGGATGTATTTCAGGCTTCTAGTTCCTAAGATCAACTTATAACTGATTAAAAATTTAGATTTTTCTGCTTTTCCTAATGTATGTTAAATTGAAAATACATATTTTTTTTTAATTTTGGTTGAATAAAACTAAATCAGTTATTATTAAAGTTGGCAAATAAATTTTTAAAAAATCAATTTATTCACAAATAAGAAGAAATAGTATAGCTCCACCCTTCCAAAATTCTTGTTTACACTGAGATTAAAAGCTTAAAGGGTCTGGAAATAAAAGAGATATCATTAACCGGTTAATGCATCTTCATTAAAATACCTTTTTGATTTGCACTAAAATATTTATTTGGTAGAAATCATTACTTCTTTAGAAGCTTAACAGCCATCAGTTCCTCTAGCCCAGCTCAGATCTCTAATATATCTTATCAATTTTTATAAGCAGAAATTTCCTAGTGTTCTACAGTATCAACTTGGAGCAAACGATTATTCCCACCTGTATACATTCATGTGTGCAAAAATGTATGCACATTGAAACACATAAAGAACAGAATAAGCCACAGAACTTCAAAATGGCAAAAAAAAAAGTGTAAGTTTGAGTATTTCTTTTCTTAGGATAAGATAAGATTTTATTATTCATGACAGAAGTTTTCCTAATATTTTGTACGGTTCCTTGTTACACAACAGATTTTTGAGACCAAAATCAAAATGTATTCAGTAAAAGCAGAATAATTGGTTTGTTAACCGATTTTCTTCTCACACAAGAAAGGCTCATCCACAGTCACCTTTGGTGGGGAGATGCTACATGGACCAGGAATCCCTGCTTAGTGGGAGGTTGGAGAAGGTAACTTTGCAGAAATCAAACTTGTCTCTGTGGGATCTCATCCTTGGGAGTGTAGCCTTTTATTATAATTTCTTAAGCAAATGGCAGTGTCTGGCTGTTCAGCTGTGATTGCCTCACCTCCTGGAGAGGACAGAAGGCTGGTGGCTCTGGAGATTTTATGAGACCAGAAATTAGGCAGAAGAGGGCCAAGACTGGTATAATTCATCCCTTCTCTGGTCCCAGAGAGAGAATCAATCAGTGGCTAGCCATCTCCTGTGTAGCCCTGCACCAGCCCAACCAGCACATGCTGCTCTGTAGCCAGCCAAACAGGTGGAGGAGATGTAGCAAGAATTTGGGAATAGTGGGAGGGCGTTATGGGTTTTGGTGCACACAGCAGGCTTTGTTATTTCTGCAGCTGAGGGAATAACCTGCTCAGCTACAGGAGCTGTGATCAAGTGGCCGTGGAATCGTTTAACCCACAAAGGAGAAGGGAGAATTTTGAAGCCTCCTGGCCATACACAGGTTTCAGTCCACTGCTCCAGCTTCTTGGCAGCCAGAGCCACAAGTTAGCCTGCATCTTGGCATGGAGCCACATTTCTGCTGAAGCCATACAACTATGCAGAAAAGGAATGCAAGATTTATGGGGCCAGTGAGGGAGACTAAGCAAGTAGAAGTCTGAGTCTGAAGCCCAGAGATGAGGACGCTTTCCTGAGAATTGCATCTTTCCCACACTGAGACCACAAAGTCTAAATAACAAATATGTGAACAATGACAGTGATAAACAACTTTTATAATTTTGTGGTTTGATTTTTTTTTGTGTGTGCATTCAGGGTGTTTTTTGAGATTTTTTCCTCCACCTATCCTTTTACAAGCAGCAGGGATGGGGCTTATTCCTCTGCATAAACCTTTGCTTTCCCAGCTGGACAGCACGGGCTAAAAGGCAGAGAGAACGCTGCAGCTCGGATACATGTGTTACTACATTGCAGCACTTATGATTATTATCACAGGGGCCCTGCCCCATCCCACTGACGGGCAGCAATCCCCCCGGGTGAACGACCTCAGCAATGCCCTGAGCGCACTCTGGGGCAAACGAGGCTAAAGGCAAGTTTACAGGGTCAGGATACTCAGTCACGGAAAAACAGCTGGATCCGAGGGCTGCCTTCTGGAAGGATGGCAAGGAACTGCTCTGAATGCTTTCACTCAGAAAAGTTTACTGATACTTTCCCAGGCTATGTGCTACAGTATTTACTGGAAATTTGTTCTCTATTGTGTGGGATTTGCAAATAGGAATGATTTCATTATTTGCATCCATGAAATAAGAAACTATTGTCTTTTTCTACAGGAAAGTATCCACGGCCTCCTTCTCTCTCCCACTTTCAAACCAAAAGTTTGTTTACTTTCTCAACTCTTGCTATGAAATCAGCAGTAATATTTTTTTTTTAATAGGTATAAAAAAACCCACTATGGAATGCATAAGATTCTTAAAATACATATTCTCAAAGGCGATTCACAACCATTTTTTAGACCGTTTTCCTGTTAAGCAGTCTGAACTCATAAGATCCATTTTGGGCTTATTTTTATCACAGATCATTGTTTTTGTACACGTCTGACCCTTCCCATAGGAAAGAACAAGAAAGCAAATGCCATTCCCTGCTGAGGTGGCCCCTCACAAGGGTAGACCCTCTGACCTATTACTACACTGGGGGGTTATTTTCCCCCAAACATTTATAACATTGCTTCCCACAAGCCGAGTGAGTAACACAGAAAAATAGAAACAAATTCACATACATTGTGATCAAGCACATAGTTCTCCATTGTGATAGTGCTAATAATTATAAAAGTCCTACCAAAGGTATAAAAGTGAATGCATGGCTTTATCTGCTCTTTTCCACCTCCACCCACTCTGAGTAGTGAACACATATTTCACAGCATAACGGATATTGCAAGCCACAGCTGTTATGAATTATTTTTCAGAGCTAGTCACATTTTTGGTACAGATAGAGTTATTCTCCTGGCTCCAAAAGTTAATACCTAAGAGTAATGAGATATTTTTGAAGCTAAAAACTGAAGCAAGTACTTCTCACTTTTAATTGCAATGATCTCAAATGTATATGCTTTCTGAAGAACACTAGCATTTTAGATAGGTAGAAAAATATTCTGAAATAATCTTTAGACTCCAGAGATTAAGACATTAAGTGAAATAAAAGTCAAGTATTATGAGTTTTCTAGTTAACTCCTAGAATCATCAGCTTTACATTTCCCAATGCCATGGTTGCAGACAAAAAACATCCCATCAGAGAGCAGCAACTGACCCGTGTGATTCATGCAATTTGCCAGCACCATGTGCATAATGGCTTTACTCAAAGTGGATGCAATGCAGATGTACTATCTATGAGTACTCATACAGTAAGGTGAAACATTCATTCCTTCAGTAGTCATAAGAGAGCATTTCAGTGACTCAGAAAAGTGAGCATTATCTAACAAATTATGTTTTGAATGACCCTTTGAAGTAATGTAATTTGATGTTTACCTCTGCTGCAGTTTAAGTTAGCAACAGGCAACAGATGACAATTTGAGGATAGTTCCCTCAGTTTTTAGTTTGGGATTTACCAGAATTGGCTCTAACATAATGGCATAAAGAATCATTTGGGGGAGGTCTTCTCTGGTTTCAAGTAAACTTACCCCTTCCTGTTCTGACCACATGGTCATTACACAGCCCTAGTTTATAACCTGAGGGCAGAGATATGTTCCTGGTTATTTCAGGTACTTCTAAACATAACACAGCCATTTTTCATATATGTTTTAGAATTGTTGTCAACCTACTCTCACACAAACATAAAATGGAAGAAACTGCTGTGGTCATGTCTGGACACAGTGAATAACAATTAAAAAAATTTTGGAAGAGAATTTCCTGACTGAATCAGGAAATCTACAGAACTGCTAGTTCCCTCTTTCTACTACAGGATGTTATATATACCCTTGTAACTCTTATACATATTTGCTTTGTAACTTCTTTTATTTTGTCAGACATTTAGTGATAGAATTTCCCCAGGTCTTCTGTAACTCTAACAATCATCTCCAGTCCAGAAGATATAAACTTTCTGTCACAGAGTAAAAGAATAAAGAAGAGAAAATAGTTTTTTTTCCTCTAATTCTGAAAACATTAAGATTTAAATTAAATTCTTTCCCTTTGCTCTATATCTCTTAGGTAGAGAGATATACAGAGGGAGATACTCAGCAATGAGTTTGATTATTGCACCACTGTGGACACTTTTCTTCCATGGCTCCGTGAAATATGAATTCATTGAGAAACTCTTTAGTTTCTGAGGTCCACTCTGGAGCAGTAGAAGGGAAAACATGTACTCTAGCATAGAAACTGAAATCATTCTAGGATTTCACATTTTAGATGACAGAGGAGTTGCAAGCAGAAGCTGGTTCTGGGATGCCTTATTGAACATTTCAATTGTGCTAATATTATATTACAGGACCAGATTGTAGCCCCATTTACACTTGTACATGTTTTAAAAGCTGTGACACTTCTATAAATAATTTGTCTATTTGGGTTTTTTGCCATTAAGTCCTTAAATTTGCCATCAGGTGGGCAGAAGTGGTTTCTTGCTTCCACTGCTATTCAGTTTCTTATTAAAATTAAAATTGTAAGCATCCTCTCCTTAACAGATTTTTTAAAAACTAAAAACATTCCAAGTAAGCCCCAGGTAACAAACACAAGTATGGTATGGGATGCTCTCCTGGATGCCCCCTCATATGAGTATGCATGCCAAGAGTACAAAAATTCTTTAAATACTGCTTTTCCCTTTTTTCATTTCCTATTGACTGCGCACGAGGTTTGCAGTAGAGTTGCCTATATAGCAAATGCAACCTTACTAAAATCAGGGTCATTTGTAGACAGCTGTTTGAATCTCATAATTGGCTCCATTAGCTGAAAACTGCAACACAAATCCCATCTTTTTTTCTTTTTCTTACCCCAAAAAACCCATGCAGGCATGATCCTTGATTTTGAGGTCCCTGTGTGTCTGTGTTTATTTTTTTCACCTTTATCTTTGCAGAGAAAACCATTAGCAAGTTCTACTCTCTTGTTCAGCCTGGGGAAGAGGAGACTGAAAGGAGACCTCCTTGCAGTCTGCAGCTTCCTTATGAAGGGAACAGGAGGGGCAGGCACTGATCTCTTCTCTGTGGTGACCAGTGACAGGATCCAAGAGCATGGCCTGAAGTTGTGCCAGGGAAGGATAATGTTGGATATTATAAAAAAAGCTCTTCATACAGAAGGTGGTTGGACACTGGAACAGGCTCCCCAGGGAAGTGGTCACAGCACCAAGCCTGACAAAGTTCAAGAACAACTTGGCAACACTCTCAGGCACATGGTGTGAATCTTGGGGCTGTTCTGTGCAGGGCCAGGAGCTGGGCTTTGAAGAGTCCTTTCCAACTCAGAATATTCTGTGATTCTGTGATTATCTATCTACTTTGCTTTCATACTGTAAAGGACAAAGTGCTCTTTGTGAGCACATTAAATACAATACAGCCAAAGAGACATATAATTCCAGCATTTGTCAATATTTTTTTTTGTCAGGGCAGACATGGAAAACAGGATGAATAACTTTTTTTTTAAATGGCAATATATTTTAAAGAATACAGTTTTTGATTTGAAACTTAGGAAAAGACTAAAGTATATTCTGAAAAGTACTTTCTTTTCCTGTAACCTGATTATCTTCTTTTGGACCACTTCCTTTAAATCAAAGATTCAAGGTGTAAAGCAAAATATAGACCACTGAGCCCAAATTTGATAAGGCTGGGACACTCTAATCTGGGTTTGAAACTGGTGTTTTGAAAATCAGCCTAAAACTAGATTTACAAAATACAACGTTAACTGGACTGTGTGAACAGTTTTTCTGGAGAGCTGGGTGTTAACACCAGAAGTTTCTTGCTGTTATCATTGGTGACTTTACCCAGGACCCAAATTCCTAGATCTCCTCCCTGTTGCTATGGATTCTCAGCAAACACTGAGAAGGAGTTTTGGACTCTTTATCTCTTCCTTGGCTGGGAACCCTCCACAATTAAATACCAGAGGCTTTTTGTTGTGAAAACACAGGTATTTTTAAAATAGTTATATGTCTTACCAAGTAACACTCCCTACCAAGGTGTTAAGAACATAATACACATACCAGTCACACCTGTTAGTCCATAGCACTAGGTCATGTAAGGAGTGATTATTTAGCATGTTTTAAACATTGTGATCACCTATAATCACTTATAATTGACTCACATTTTACTAGCTATCTATTAGCTATTTATTAGTGCATTGGGAGATTTTAGAAATGAACCGTTGTGACAGAACAAGCCAGAAAACAGTCACTTCTTGTATCACTTAGACTTGGCAGCCTGGATTTCCATTCCTGCCACTAGACTTTCGTAAATGGCATTTCCAAGTCTGAAGCAAGCAAACAAATTTTAACAAACTAAGACAAAAAAAGAAAACATACAAAACTGGTCACTCTTACCTTGGAGTAAGCAGTAAATAAGGAAGGGATGTATTTAGAGTGGATTAATTTTCATCTAGGATCATGTTTATCAGCTGAAACTTGAATATCAGTAATTCAGGTGGTGGTGCAAGAACGCCTGTCTTTTACTGCCACACTGGCAAAAGATAATGGCTTTTTGTTAATATAAAGTAGCCTACGTCCAGGCCAATTTTTTTTTTCTTGAAAATTTTTCAAGAGTGTTTTCTTACTATTGGGTTCTTGATTTAATAATTTTTCAGAATGTACTGAGCACAGGGCTTTAATTCATATTTTTTAACTTCTAGGGCATCCCCAAAATTGTATTGAAGCAGAATATATAAAAAAAAATTAATCATCCATGCCAAATTTATCACAAAGCAAAGATGGCAGCATGGGTTTATTTTTCCTTGCCTTAATTTTAACACACATAACTTCATTAATCTGAAAGTAAGTTGTATAACCTCCAATTGTCCTGTCCTGGCAGTTTGGTTCTCAAAGAGTGATGTATCTTTTCCATCACTGACACCCACCTTAGACAGGATGACCTTCTGCATGGGCAGCCTAACTGACTCCATGTCTGTGAAAGGAAAGCAGACCACTCTTAGATTCTGAACATACTGTGATAACTGGTATAGATCCTCCAGCCTGACCTCCAACACATTGAGAGTATTCCAATTCACCCAGCCAGCATGTGGAATGCCCAGTGGCTTGTGCTTGCTGACAGCCTAAGTTATGTTGGGCTAAAGAATGTCGGTTTTAAGGCCAGGATCTTGTGATGTAGATGCTATTCTCAGTATAAGTGGCAGAATACTTTCCTAGATTTCATGGCTCCTTTGTTAATTATAGTAATTTTGGTAAATGGTCCAGTTCTATGAAGCCAGGGGATTTCATGAGAATATCAGCTTCTATTAAACATAAAAGGAGCAAGACTTTAATCCTCATTGTAAGAAGAAAAAATGAAATAACTTGTCCTAAAGGCTAATCAGTGACAATGTAAATACACAATCTTTTTATTTAAAAATTGCATTTGTTAATGTCTGGCCATTGAAGGATACATGCTTTCTTTTACTGCATGTTTAGTAACCTATTGAGCTGGACATTTAGCTTTAAAGATTATGTCTCAAACCAAGGTATATTGCAAAGGAGATAATTTCCTTTAGAGTGAAAAATTAGGTTCTCACATGGAGTAAAAATTAGAAAATGGGTGTTCAGATATTTCTGGAAGATTTAATACAGTGAGCTAAATTATCTTTTGCCAACAAATAAAGTGCCATACTACAATGGTTCAAGTGTTGAAGAGACATCAGTTGATATATTAAGACACTCTATTTGTTCAGATAAAACTGCCTCATCTTACCAGATCCCAGTGATAATACTTTACATATCTGTGAGCTTTTCATCTCCTGGTGTCAAAGTGCTGTTCAAACACACCCTCCAACATCCATGCTGACCTCTAATGTACTCATCTTTATATAAGCTGGAGAAACCCTGCATTTCTGAGCTGCGAACGAAATTTGAATTTTAGCTGTAATACTGCTTGAACTTTGTTTACATCTCTCTCTCACACACCTTTTGGAAAACACAAAACCTCCATGGATACTCCCAGTGAGAGAGATGGAGAGACCCCCACTATGTCCTGTAAGGTCTCCAAGGAGGGCAGCCTCGTTCCATCCTGCACAGAGACACTGCTCCTTTAGAAGGGGCTGCCAGACTTATCTGAATGTGAAATAAAGCTCTGGCCACCACCTCTGAGCGTGCTTATGAAGAATTCTGCATCTGCTGCAGGGATGAGTAATCACACATGCATCCTCCTGCCTACCAGGGCACTCTGGGATGAACTTGACTTGAGACTCCCTTTGGGAGGAAGAGACTTTAAATGGAACTGTTAATCCTTGCTGGGGTTTTTGAGAGGCATGTTTGCCTGGCCAGCTGACTGCACATCTTCCCTGTACATATTACTTTAAAGCAGGAAAAGTGGCCTCTGAGCAGCTACATCAGTTACTCCCCACCTGTACTGTGCTCTAATAAGGAAGATGTTTGTAATTTCTATGGAAAGCCTGGATATAGCCTCATACTGAAGCATGATGAAAAAGTGAACCTGTGGCTCCTTTTTAACAACAAGGAGGCAGATTCATAGGAGGCAGCACTTTTATAAAGATAGCACAGTGGCCTTCCTTGATGAGATCTTTGTTCACAAAGGTAATACATCTCATGAAATGTATAGGCACATGGGGTTTTGCTTTTGATCCATTAGTAACCAAAACTTAGAGAGAATTCTTTTTCAGGATGTGAGAAAGCAGCATTCTCCTTCTTGTCAACTCAGCTCTTGGCTGGGAGGCAAAATAAATTAATTTGTAGGTGTATGCTTAGGAAGATGTGACTGAAGTTTAAGACTATAGCAATGCAAAAATTCAGCTGACAAGAGTGTAATTGGACCACTGGGCATTTTTTTTCACTGTTTTTATTGAATTTGGATTTTATTTTTTTTTTTGTTATTCCTTTCCAGTACCCATGAGAAAAGGGGTAAACCTGATCTCTTGGACTCAGGATCCAATAGTTCTCCTGTGGTTTATTCACATAACCCTGTGTCAGATGGTTGTTTTTTTCCTTATGAAGTAAGAATCTACAAATAGCAAATGCCCATCTAGGCACAAAAGAAATAGACTGAGGAAGAGAAGACCTCTCCATATGTTGCCCATGTTAGGGTCCTCCAGCTGCCTTGCTCTGGCATGTCCCCTGGGCTCATGGCTGTAAACACTCCTTCCACACTAGAGAGTGAGTAGGGGAAAGGATCCTGGTTCAGGTTTCAACTTTCCCTTGTGAGAATTTATTTAGGAAGATCTTAATATGTCCTTGTGAGGACCCTTGTTATTTCCTGAAATTTTTCTTCAGCTAGTACCCATGGGACTAGATGACTAAATTTGATAATTTTGGAGAATGGATGTAGCTAATTTGGTTGGGTTGGGTTGGGTATGCCCAGAGCTGAAGGGAGAGGCAGGCCAGGAGCACAGGTTAATAGGGAGGCAGAACTGCCACTGCCAGTTTCATGCCTTCTGTGGGCACATTGCCCTCCTGATCCCTGAAACACCAGTACTTCATCCTACAGCTCAGGAGCACACGAGGTCACCTCCACAGTTTGCAACAAAAGGTCAGCAGCTGCCTTTTTTCAAGTCAGTAGGTAAATATAATTTTTCCTAGGTCTGTCACACAGAAATGAATTCAGAAAGAGTAGAGGGCAGGTTTTCCTGTGAGCAGGTGACACAGAGCTCTCCTGTCCCTGCTTGCAGGGCAGCCAGCAGACCTGTGTCCTCATGAGCCTCCCAGCTGGGCCATGTCCCATCAGGGGCTGTCATATGCAACAAAGATGGGTGAGACTTAAGGCCAAGACTGGCACTGCTTGATAATTACTTCCTTGAGCTCTGCCAGGGAAATATAATTTATTTCTTTTTCAGGGCTGTATATTTTAAGCCCAGGGAGATCTCTTTTCCTTTGTACCCAAAGGCTGGATGTTATCAGCCCAAAAGCACAATCTTTTCATTGCCTGATAGGCAGCATGGGGGTTTAAAGAAAGCTCAAACACTGACCTGGGGCCTT
This sequence comes from Buphagus erythrorhynchus, assembly GCA_013400855.1. NCBI lineage: Eukaryota > Metazoa > Chordata > Aves > Passeriformes > Sturnidae > Buphagus > Buphagus erythrorhynchus. The sequence continues at coordinate 83,094 of VZTT01030434.1, read as the reverse complement.
AACTGCTGTATTCGTGAGCCTCCTTGTCAGTATGGGACTCAACTAACCCAGAAGTATCTTATGCAATGGACTGTAAACCACGTGTGTGTGAAGGAGAAGTGCATGACCACAGGAGCAAGCACAGGTGAAAGGGTCCCTGTGTGAATATCTCTACTTTTTTACCAAGTGAAAGCTCATTACATTCTGCAGAATTGAAGCAGAATGAGAACAAGTTCTCAAAATAACTTAAATTCCATCAGCATTACTAAGTGTAACAACAATAAAACCTAAGACTTTCATGGCATGTGGAGCAATCTCCTCCCCAGTCCCCACTCCATGTTTGCTCTCTCTGGCACCTAAATGGTAAAAAAAAAAAATAGTTTTCAAGAGGGGACAGTACTGTGGAAGCTTTATGAATGCATGGCTAGGTTAGCCCACAGTTTTGGGCAGCTTGGCTTGCATTGTTCACTGGGTCTTTGCCAAACATATCTGTTGCGTAATTATGTGGCTCACTTTAATAAATTCACAGAAGTTTCTAGGAGTGTAAAGTTTCCCCTCCTTTCTGTAATTATACAACCCCCACCACAATGAGACCCAGATCCTAATTGGTGGATTTGTGCCATGACTTAAAGGAATTATCAAAGTCAATGTTATAACATAAGAAAATGGAAACACCAGTTATACATTTAAAGAGCTGGGAGAAGATGTAAAGAAAAAGAAGCTCTATAAAATCATGAGACGTTATTTGTCTATTTCTTTGTGAGCAAAACCAACTGTAATTGATTTTCTGCACTGTACATTAACTAAGATTGAATAATACTGGTTTAAACTAAGAGCAGTCTAACTGAAGTCAGCGTCATTATCTGAGACTTCTGCATGGAAAAATCAAATACAGTGATGGCAGACATGGCTTCATATCCTGCTACTCTGTGCACACAAGCCCTTCCCTCACATGAGGGAGTAAGGAAGGTTTGTGAGAAATATTCTCATGGTTTCAGCTTATATAGTGTCTAAGAAAGATATTTATTAAGGGATTCCATAATGTGTTCATTATTTTGGAGTGTTTCCAAGTTCTTTACTCCAAAGAGCTGGTTCCAGTATATATGATTCAGTTGGTCATTTCATGCTCATGTATTCCTATGGAAACTAGATGACTTCTGTGTTAAGGTACTAAACAGTATGATTAAAGGTATTGGACCTTGGATCATGCAATTTAGAGACTTTTAAAATGCTTCCATCCCCACATCTGACTTCACTGCCTTTATTTAATATTCATCTGAAGGAATAGTTTTGAAAAGTTATTTTCTCTGCAGGAGAAATCTAAAAAAAAAAAATCAAACATTCCTCATGGTTACAACAAATGCCCATCTTTCCAGGGCTTTGTGGCCTACTTTGTAGAGTAAATTCTGGTAACCTCAGCTGTAGCACATTCCTTTGGCAAAGGCCAGTTAGGGGTGGCAGTCCATAGCAGCCCGACCGTGCTGGCTGCCAGCCCATGGGCACAGTGTGGGCGCAGAGCCCCGAAGGCGCCGGGCTTACCTAGGTCAGAGCACTGCACCACGCGCAGGTGGCACTGGCAGCGGAAGGGACACACGGGCCCAAAGCCGGATATGACGGGGTCATCCGTTGGAGCCATGTCAGCAGAGCCCTCGTCCTCCAGCATGAAGTCAAAGAGGCCCTGCTGGTGGAAGGGCTTGGCCAAGCACGCTGGCAGCAGCAGGACGAAGAGCAGAGCCAGCCTCTTCATGGCTTAGTTCATCGACTCCCAGCACAACCTAGGATTCAAAGCAGGAGTTTAACAACAAAAGTAGCAGTTTCCCATAGCTGCACAGTTCCTCCTGAAGGAGGTCCAGCACATCCACCAATTGCATAACTGTTCCTTTCAATAAAAGAAAACTGGATTGTAAAAATAGGACAGTTATGTGGTAGGAGTCTGGTAACTTGTCAATAGCTTCTTTTTTTTTTTTTTTTTTTTTTAGAGCAGTTTGAAGACAACTGTAAACACATCTGTTTGCATATTTAGAGTAATATTTATTAGGAACAGGCAGCACTGTCAACTTTGTTATGCAAAAGAGTCAGAGCAATAAGCTACATTTTCCATGTGCCTGTTTTCTGCCAATGTAACAGTCTATTTGATTTCATTAGCATTTATTTCATAGCAATGGGTTTGACCCCTGGGGACAAACCTGAGGTTCCCAAACTCACTGTAATTCAGTATTTCATGTATTGAGAAATATATTTAAGTGTCAGCTTGCTGTGTGTTTTAAATTATAGCCTAGTAAAACTGACTGAGAAAGAGTAGGATTTAGTGACAGGGTGGAAAGTGAGGGGAAGATCTTTAGTTGCTTAAATGCACTATACTTCTTTCTTAGTTTAAACAGCACAATAAAATGGAATACAATGTTGTGTTATATTGAATATTCTTGGATTTCTTTCTAAATTTTGACATCCACCCTGAGAATCCTCTGCTTTGCACTGCATAAACTTTGAATTGATGCTTGCAGTGTTGTGTGCACACTTTCTGTTAGGACTTCATTCTGCAGACTTTCACAGTCAGCAGTAATTTTACACAAGTATGTATTCCCATTGATATTAACAAGAAAAGTTGCTTAAATACATGCTCTCAAGTCTTAGGCCTAGATGAATTTCAACACCCTCTAGATTGTGCTGTCTTTTTGTGCACTAAGGAGAAATTACACAACTGTTTGCAGATTTTGAATCAAGGCTGTAAAGACCAGCTAATTTTCTGAAAATTATTTTCTTTTGCTGTGTATTATATATAATGAAGTTCATACTTTCTTAGTTTTAATTGATTTTAAAAACCCACCACAAAATAAAAAAAAAAAAAAATGAAATCTGCTTTCAAATTGCCAAGTGACACATAGGCAAACTTTCCATTTATATAGAAGCTTCTTCTTAAAATGAATTGCATGGTCCTAAATACAGATGCTGCTTTTTGTGATGAAAGCAAAAATGTCCACTTGCTTCTCCAGGTCAATATCTTAGAAACATCTTGCCTGGGATCATTTATTTTTCTAGAAGAATTTATCTAACAGCTAGGGGTGTGGTGGAGCATTTTTCAGCTCCATATTCATTGTTGGATAAAAAAAGTGGAAGAGACAGAAGAGGAGGATTGTCTCTCTCTCTACTTTGGTATATGGAACCTACCAGGTAGATGACAAGAATGAATAGATGATATCAGGTGAGAGTAGTGTACTGAAGTCTGCCTTTCTAACATAATACAACCAGGAATTTAAAAGGAATGGTTAATGTTAAGAAAAAAGCTAAATATATAAAAAAGCCATGAGACTGGATTTAGATACAATTTATATTGTGCCTGAGCTCATTTTCCTTTAGTAATTTCTACCTACAGGTGCCAATAACACAGTTCTCCAGAAACCTTTAGGTCTGTTTCTTGAGAAGAATATTTGGTTACCTAATAAAATATGCTAATGTCTTAAAATCATAGCCTACATTTCTGTGATCTACCTGACAGGAAGACATGTATCTAACATCTTCAGATATCCCAAAGGCTTCAAAGTGAAATCACATGGAGTAAAACACTGTTTATGTTGTCTCTTTAAGACATATTTGTTTTCTTAGTTGGACATGAAAGTACTTCTGTTCCTGGAGCAGACACCTCACTTGCTGCATGCACTGAGGGGGATCACAGACCCCAACATCAGCTAGAGAGTTTTTGGTATGTCCTGTCAGCCAGTGCTGTGTAAACTCATGACATGTAGCAGGGGCAGGCTGTGTCCCCATGTGGATCATCCTGCTGTGCTTCCTCCTGCCCTGGCTCCCCACTGACACTGGGGCTGTCACAACAGCCCTGCCAGTGCAGGACAGTGCACAGGGACATGTCAGGATGTCACAGCAGAGAGCTGCTAATGCATGGTAGTGAGCTGTTACCAGGGTTTAATCTAAAACATTATTTTTGAAATAGTGATCATCATGTGCAAGTTATTGTAAAATAACAATGCAATTTATTAATAATCTCAGATGAGAAGAGAAATTTGCTAAATCATCACCATTCATCACAACAAGCTGCCTTGTGAAAATGACCAATAAAACATTACCCCAGTACAAGTTATTTTTCAGAATATCAATTAATAACAATAAACATTGGGAATGCTGCACACTAATCCTTGAATGGTAGTGGCAGTGAGGACCTCTTAAAGATCTTCCTCAGCCTTTTTTTATGTATTAATATGTTTTTAAAACATTTTAAAATATTTAAACTTTTTTATTTCCTCTCAGGGTCACTGTTGAAGTACCACCCATCCCAAGAATGCACAATCCGGATCTTATCCTGGAGTTTAATTACTACCATTCAGAAAAGAAAAAAAGAAAAAAAAAATATATATATATAAAATACAAAGGCACTTTGGAAGTACCTTCACACTTTGCTTCTTATTCACATTAATATTAATATTGATGGCTTAATTTATCTCAGTTAACCCCTGTAGCAGGCCTTTCCTTTTGGTCCCTGTTTTGTAGGAACTGTAATGAAATCAGAAAGAGCTGGCTATAAAGGAAAACTGTAGGACAACAAAGGATATCAAGCATATAATCTGAGGATACAGCAGAGAAAAAAGCAGACACAAGCTATGTGTTAATCAGGATATAAGAACAGATATCTTCAGTCATATATGCATTCACTCTGCAGACACATGTGTCTGTTCCTATTGTTTGCATGTGTAGTTGAACATAAACAAAAGAAAAGATATACACAAAACTGTACTACCAACCAAGAAATGTTTACAGTTCACTTACAAAAAAAAAAGGAGAGAGGACAAAAAAAATCTGAATTCTGTGACACAATATTTATGTCTGCAGGACATAACTGTTTAAAATTCCTTTAATTATGTGTTTACAATGAAGAAGAGTTTTCCACAAACATAGGAAACTATACCATAGGCTTGGTCACAATTCGTTTTAAAATACCACTGAAAATATGCTTCATCAGTTCACGTCACCACTGTATTGGTGGTCTTCTTGTCAGTTTACCTTAATATTAAGGTTAAATTATTAGTTCACCTACTGTCAGAAATCTCTCAAAATTCCACAATGACAAGCTAAACAATATTTTCCAGTTTCAAAAAATTCCCCTCCATTTTATATTTTGCCCATTTTGTGCAATAAAGTCTAATATGCAAACATAGGAGTTGAAAGTTTTAGAGAATAAAACTCTGTTAACAGGAGTTTCAACTGAATTTTCTTTTCTACTATTTCATTCATAAGAAACTTCTTTAAACATGATTCTCTTGTTTGTACCCTGTAACATAGCACTTTCTAACATTACAAAGGCATACACAGAGCCTGTTTAACTTACTACTATGCATTTTTTCTCCAAAATTGAAATTATATTCATCAGTGTCTGAAATATATATGAAGAAACACATAAGAAAGAAATCACAGAGTGCAGTTTAAAGCAGAAATGTAAGCATGCACGCAGTTTTTACACTCTCTATATCACTGATTCTAAACACTGGATTGCAGAGAATATACTGCTGCAAAAGTTTACAGCAAAGAAAAAGAAAGGACTATAGCAGTGCTTATACAAATCAAAACAAGAGACAGAACAGTCAAATAAACAGTAGGAAATCTGCACAGTCTTTGAGAATGTATTCTCATGTTTCCAAGAAACAAAAGTGCTGCATAGAAAACTTTACATTATTAAACATTTAGTAGCATTTTTAACTTGCTTCTCTTAAAATTCAGAGAGTTCTCGCCATAGACTTGCCGAAGTTTTATTAGTGCAGCATAGTTCAGGAGAATTACTAAAAACCGTACCTTTTAATCCAGGGATTTGCAACAGGAGCTCTCAAAGCTGAGATGTAATTAAACTAAATATTCAACCCAGGCAGAAGGCTTTGCAGGTGTGGAAAGGAGGAGGGGGTAAATTCAGCTCAGTGACTGTCACTTGGTGGAAAACCCTCCTGCTTCTATTCCATAGCACAGTTAAAAAATGTTTCTCTCAATGAACACAATCCAGGCTGACACCCACATTAGATCATATGGTAATGATATGTCTCCTGTATTGTAGCCAGAAACTTTATCAGCTCTTTTGCTTTCTTTTCCTCCTTTTTCCTTTTCATTTGCTCTATTTCTCTTTCATCTGTTTACAATCCCAAACTACTTGTACATTATAAGACAGATTCTTTGCTGTAATTCATCCTACTCACTTTATTTATGTCCCTAAAACACATATTCAGGAAAGTTTTCTTGGTTTTAACTATGGGGGTTTTATGACTCAATGAAAAAAATGTTTAGCTCTCCCTCTTGCTTATAGTATTTGGAAATCAAGGAAATTATATAAAATTATTCTTTGAGTTAGGCAAAGTGGAGATTAATATCAGAAGAAAAGGGTTAGCTTTTAATAAAACTATTTAAACAGATATCAACCTGCCTTTACTTATGCTATAATCATTGTGAAACTAAGTAGTATATAGTTTAATATATTATTATCTTGTCTAATAATAGATTTTGTATGTATCTTTTTAAATGACTGCATGGTTTTGTTATATATGAAAATCATGTTTTCATTAGTAAAAGGATTCTAACATTTGTGGTTAGAGCTGCTTTATATAAACTTTGTTGGTTTTTGGTTTTTTTTTTTTTTTTTTTTCTTCACTGCCTTCTCACCAGGACAGCAAAACAGAGGGGAAATTAGCTTTAACTGTTTGGGTTTTGTGTTGGTGGTTTTTTGTGGTTTTTAATTTTTTTTTAGTTTTTTTGGTTTGTTTTTTTTTTTTGGTTGGTTTTTTTTTTGTTTGTTTTTTGGGTTTTTTGTTAGCTAGGATTTTTTTTAGAGACAGAGGAGATATTTTTTAAAACATGGAAGGAAAAATTTATCTGACTTATTGTTTAGATTTATATTTTATTTTAGTAATTTCTGATTTTATGCAAATGTCAGTGGAAGCTAAAATGCAATTTCCTTATTCCTGCACAATTCTGAAAGTCTAACGAACTAAAATGAGAACAAATACAATAATTACTATTTATTTAGTAATCCATACACATTGTGAACATGTGTAGTTTCACTGTGCTGTTAGCTGTCCTATCTAAATGCTAAAGGCTTGTGTCTCTGTGTTTTGACTTGTATCCTTTTTATTTCTGCCCCTAGGCAAAGACCAGGTGCAAATCTGAAATTAAAGCCTGTAAAATGATGCTTGAAAGAAGTCAGAATTTTTAGAAATACAATAGACTCTTGAAATTTTGGCTGTCCTCCTCATTTAAATTCAAGAAGAGCCCTTATAATAGATCTTAAAATTGTTCTCCTTTGGTGGAAGAAAGCATGGTAGAATAATTGTCTGTTAGTTTTGGTCTCTGTAGAACAAAGGTGTAATCAGACATCTTACATTACAGATTCCCTATATAGCTCACTCTAAAAGTTAAGGAACAGTTGTTCACCCCTAGTCCTTAAGCTAACTTCTTTTCCCTGTCTCTCCACTGGATTCAAGACTGCTAATGGTTTTTGTTGTGACATTTTCCTGTGTATGATTAGTGGTGTTCCAAGCTTTCATGCTTACAACAAAGCCTTATCTTTGTCCAGAAGTGTCGCCATGAGGCTTGCTGAAATCTTGGCTGCATCTTAATAATGTCAGTTATTTGAACCTTGGTCACCAGCTGCATCTGGTGTTTAAAAACATTTCAAAGAAAGATTTTGATGAGGAACAGGTCAGGGTAAACATGTTGTCAGTTTGCTTCACAAAACCCATTCATATCCTTTCCCAGCAAAAGCCTTAATACATTTGTTCTGATATCTATTATGGGGTTGAAAGGTGTTGTAATTTAATGCCTCAGTAATTTCTTTGGAGGCAGAGGCAGGATGAACAGCCATCTCTCCTTCTCCTTGTCTTGGGCATTAGGGAGATTCAAACCAAAATATGAAGATAAAGGTGGAACATGTAGAGCACAGGGTGCCTGCTGGATGAGCTGGGGGCTCAGTTTTCTTTCATGAAGTCCATTCCAAGACACCCAGAGGGGAAAAGATGTTACCAGCTTTAGGAATGATGAAAACAGTTATGCTACCTGTTGATGCCCAGAGGTAGAAGGGGTATGTGTTAGGTGTCCAGCCCTTCCTGAAATGGAAACTGCAGTTAGGTGGAACAGAGCAACTGAATGGGAGAGGATTTATGATATTGTATATTGATGTAATACCCTATTAATTGTTTTGAATAAATGAATCACCGAATCATTTTGGTTGGAGAAGACCTCCAAGGTCATTGAGACTAACCTTTGACTGACCACCACCTTGTCAAGTAGACCATGGCCCTAAGTGCCAAGNCTCTCAGGCAGTAGAGACAGTGATAAGGTCTCTCCTGAGCCTCCTTTTCTCCAGGTTAGACAGCTCCAGCTCCCTCAGCTGCTGCTCTTAGGACTTACTCTCTAGACCCCTCACCAGCTTCATTGCTCATCTCTGGACACACAATATTTGCGTGCTTTCATGGGAATGCAGATCCTTTCTGATACAAGTATTCCTTTAATTCCACTGTTTGCCCCCTGCTGTGTGACTCAGAAGATAAACAACCTTTAAAAAAACTAACAACCAAAGAACAATATTAAGTCATTATGTAATTTTAGGCCCTTGACCATACACAGGGCCTAGCATCAATCAGTTAACCTTCTCAGTCTGACCTACTTTGACTACTGCTTACTCAATGCAAAAAAATCATTATTAGAACAGTCTTGGCTTCTATGTGATTTTATTACTCCAATTTAACAAACTTTTAGGGCTACATGCTGTTTCAAATACTGGTTCCCAGAAAGTTACAGGCAACTGCATGTTAATGTTATTTATATAACAATATTTTTATTAAATTTTGATGGATAGCATCTGCTTCATTTGCTCTTAGGTTATTTTGTGGACCTTTCAAAGGGCAGTGGTGGGAAAGAGGGCAGGAAGCCTGCCTGCTTGTGAATGCTCTGCCTGGGTTCAGTGGAAGTCTCTGCAGGAAAGAGATGAACACTGCCCTGTAAGGAGAAAGCATTTCCTGGGGAAATTGCTCCTTGGAGCATGGGGCTGAGCTGGGAGAGAGGCATGTCCAGCAGGCACCCAGTGCTGCCAGGACAGGTTGAAGACTCTTCAGAGGAACTGACATAAGCTGTCCTTGGGCGTGGAAAGAAAGGCTTTTTCTAGGGAGTCTGGGAAAAAATGGGTAACATTTATTGCAATCCAAAAAGCTACTGGAACGAAACCAAAGCAGGAGGACAGGATCTGTTCTGCAGGAAAATGGTGTCCTATGTTCCAGAGATACAGATTCTTACTAATTCTAGGTTTTCACTAGAGAAGAAGGCATTTTCTTGGGCTGCCTTCTAATAAATCCCAGCTTTGATGATCAAAGACTGGTTAGCATTGTTGTGGT
>VZTT01030434.1:51839-68904 GCA_013400855.1 Buphagus erythrorhynchus | reverse complement strand
AAAGAAGGTCAGCCTGTTTTAGATTACAATGTTTTTATGGGGTTTTTTAAAGCTATATCTCAGCATATTTTATTTCTAGAAACCAAAGCCAAAATATGACCTTCTCTTTGTAATAAAAGATCAGTGGCTGTAGATTATGAAAATTCACATTGTTGTATTTCAGGTCAGAACCTTTTAAAAATAATACTAGATATCTTTCAACAATGAAAAAGAGAGTCAAATTACAGATTTATGATGAAAGTTTGTACAATATTTACCAATCTGAGAATTTCTGGGCCTATTCTGAAAAATGTGAATTTTACCTTTTACATACTCTAGTTTTAAACCAAGACATAAGGGTATATCTTCATCTTGTCTAGGTAAGATGTGATGTGCATTTAGGGATTTGCCAGTTTGTAGACTAAATGAGAAGGAATTGTGTTTTGGTGGTAAGGATAGATAAGCCTTGTGTTGGGTGCTAAGTGGAACTATAAAAATTACTGTGCTGACCCTATGATTCCTCTGACTATGAATTCTTGACTTAGGGCAGCTGGCAATTTTATGGTAAATTAGTACAAAATGTGACTTAATTAAATATGGCATTTATATATAGACATTCAGAGTACTTTACCCTCTTTTTTTCCTCTAGTTTCATTTTGTTCATATAAAGTTGGTGAACAGAAGTGACTAATGTGACATGTGCAATGGCTTTACCAATCTCTGACCTACAACATGCTCTTTGCCAAGACTTCCCAGGCTTATCTTAAATGTAAGAGCTTGATTTTGGTTTAGATCTACTGCTTACTGAAATTTGGATTTGTGTGTTAGCTTTCCAGAAGTCCAAGAGCCACAAACTCTTGATTACATAAGATGCAGAAAACTGTGCATTCATTTCTTCTTTCCATCTCTTTGCTCTTGGAGAACAATATATTCCACATAGGCAGTAACTGGGCAAAAGAATATTTTCTATCACCGTGAAAAATGATTTTACATCCACATGTATTTTGCTTTAGAAACTGTAGAATTAAACTATTTTACCAGAATATGATTTTGTTTGTCTTTATAATCATCCATCTCTTTGGAGACAAAATGATACAAAATCATCAGAGAGGAAATTTCCCAAACTGTGTGTTAAAAAAGTACAATAATATTTAATAGAGTCAAAATCGAGATTGTATAGTATTTTTAAAACAACCAACACAATCAAATGGAAAATTATATTCTTACTACAGGCCACTGTTCTACATCCTGTTCCATGTAAAAATTCTGTGAAAACAATTTCATTCAATACTTGGTTCTCCTGGATTCTGAGTAATTCCTGTACAAGCACATTTATTTTATCCCTGTTTAACTCAGTTATTAAGCTCTACTGACAGTTAGCAAAGCTTTCCCAGTATCAAACACAGAGCCAGGCAACTTTAAAATTGCAACTCAACAGGACTGTAGAATCATAAAGACAGTACAGATTTTTTTCTGGCATTGAAGAGACTGTGTTCATTCCAGATATTTACTTGTGAAATCCCTTCTTGGTGTGTGGATATGGAAAAAGCAAAGTAGTTTTATTCATTATATTTTGTAGTAAATGTCACTAAATGTAAGGCAGTCCAGTAAGCAAAAATATGTATGCCTTGAAAAGTTTATGCTTTGGCACATATTGCTATAAATAATGCATGGTACCTGGGAATAAGCATCTCTTTTGGAAAACAAATGCGCCACACAGATAATTGAATGTGAATAAATTAAAATATCAATTAAATTAAAGGAGGAAATCAGAAGATAAGACAGAAAAGGGGGAAGGAGAATACTAGAGAAAGATTAAAATCCTAGCTAAACCTATTGCTCACCAGACTGAATCACTTAAAAATTTTCCTCCCCTGAAACATATATTTTTCTGATATCTTCTCCCATTATTCACCAATGAGACTTTAATAATATGTACACTTGAACATTCACACAGGGCAATACTTCTTTCTACTTTCTCTCACGCTGACAAATTTCTCTGGCCACTTCTAGAAAAAGTAACCCATATCGTTACAAGGCGATTTCTATGTTCCAAGTTTCTTAATTAAAAAGTGGCCTTTCTAAAAATCTCTAAATGGCAGGTTACTGACAGAGTGGAATGAGCACTGGAATAATATCATCAAGCACTTGACTCATTTGAAGGCTGCATGTGGCACAGAGGCCACTAAAAGCAACCTGGCTGCTCCCTGAGCTCTGCTGGACAGGGCTTTGGCTGGACGTTTCAGCTGGTTGCCTTGACACAGTTTTTGGGTTTCTCAGAGTATGACAAGAGCAGCAGAGTAAGAGGCTGTCAGAGGCATGTTGGAAAGCTTTTGTAGCTTGTGTAAGATGGGCCCCAAGGGGAGCAGAAGTCTCACGGACATCCATAAATTAGCAAGCAATTCTGTTTACTAGATAGGCATTGCATGATTTATTTTTTTTTAAATAAGGCTTTTTCCTCAAATATTTATTTCCTATATTTAGCAACTTTATTTGGTTTATTTAACAAATAATCCTGCTCTTTGGAGTAAGTTATCCACAAAGTAAATTTTTTTCTCCAAATTCATCCAACTTTGGATATAATTTAAAAGAAAATATTTTTTTTCCCACAAGCCACAGGAAGTTCCAAATGTTTGTTTAAAAGAGGGCAATGAACGCTTCCCAGTATGATGTAAAAGTAAAATAAATACCATTCTCAGTCACATATTGTTCAGATAGACACAAAACAGATTATATGAGAGGCTGTGAGAAAACTCTCTGCATTATTAGGCTGAGAAATTAAAATAGTTTGAATAGTATTATTATAGCCCATTTGCGCATATTATTATTGCGCATTTGCTCAATAATATTTTCATTATTCTGCAGATACACCTCTTTTGCCTTATGGTAGAACACTGAAACACTTTTTTCCTCCCAAATTATTTGGAAGGAAAATTTTTGTGTAAGTGTGATATTCTGAGTGAGAAATATAGTAATATAGGGGGGGTTTGCCACTGTTTTTTTATTAAAAATAAATTACAGTAGGAAAGACTTAGAAACACATTTCCCTAAATAAGTGTCAATGATCAGAAATTATCATTTTCCTCCAAACCCAAACTCTTTAACCCAATGCTTCTTCTTGCATTTTAAAGATTCTTTTCACAAGCTTTTGTGTGAGGGAGTGCTTAAGTTTAAAGGATATAGCAAACTCCTTCATCTTATTGCACACAAGAGATTTTCTTCCTTTATTTCAGTTGATCTTGGACAGCACCATAAATAAATAGGTCAATTTTTCACATCAGCTCAGCTGTGCTTGTTCAGTGGGACATGTGGGAAAATTCAGTACTTCTAAAAGGAGACCACAGATCTGGATATAAGCATATATTTTGGGAATTGTATTAGAAAATTTAAGCCACTATGAAATCATGTACGAATAAAGCATTAGAGGAAGAGTGAGCAGATATTTCATGTACTGAAGAAGTGTTGGCTTGCATACACTTTAATAAAGATTTGTGCTTTTATTTCTGTAGATCATGCATAGAAGGACCATTAATTTAATATAATATATTAAACTAACTAACTAACTAACTAATATAGATTTAACACAGATTGCATTTTTCTCAACTAATAATTAAGAAACCATTTCACATCTCCCAGCTCCAGTATCTATTATCCTTCCTTAGCCTGACGCTGTACATGTAGGGAATATATTTGAAATAGCATGTAATGTCGTGCTCTGTGTTCATGATGGTGAGTTGTATGTTATTACCATGGGCAGAGTACCAGGTACTTATGGTGAAAACACGTTTAGTAAATTACCCAGACAGAATGCACAGGCTTCTTGGCAGCATTTTTAAGCTCTTTTGCTTATTGCTTTTCAGTGTACTAGGAGTACTTCTAAATATCAAGTAAGAATAATTTTTATGCCAGAAAATATATTTCTGCCATCTAAAAATTGAAACAATAGAAAATTTAAGGCTGTAAACTTTGTTGGGTTTTGATTAGAAGTGTTTCTTATTAGGTGTTTATCTAGTAACATGAAAACAAGGCTTATTTGTTGTTTCAGTTCTCTAGGAGCTGTGGCACGAATCTTAATATTAAAAGTATATATATTTAAGTGACATTTGAAAGGCTGATTTTTATGTTTCATCCTTGCGACCTTTTGGGAATATGTACTTTGTATTTAGCAGCACTCATGGATATACAGGGATATTGAAAAAGGCAGCAACTAGAAAACAGCAAAAATCACTGAACTTGAATAACAGTCTTGGTGTATGACTTGTCTTTCAAAGATGGATCATTTCTGCTTTTGAGTTGTTCGCTCTCAGTGATTTTAAAATATATTGACAGTTGTTTGAATTTCTGCAGGAGGTAGCATTCAGATGTTGATTTGAACCAACTTCCATGTGTATATAAGTTCAGTAAAAGCAAATACAGAAAAAAAGGAAAATACTTTACAACATATTTTGAATATATTTTTACACTTATACACAACTAAGTGTAGTGCTAACTCAGAACTCAGTCTTGGTTATATACCTTTTAATTCCCATAGGTGTGTGCAATTTCCAGCTCATATTTTTTCATACAGAGATTTCTATAGACAGGTGCTGAATCTTAGGAACAACTTCACATTTTCCAAATGCACTTACAGCTGTTTGAGATTTTGGATATGATTCATGGAGACAAGCAAGCCCTAGGATCCCACAGATAAATTATTGCTTGAATTAGTCTGGGCTAAAATTATACCTTATAAGGTGGTCATAAATATTAGTCAATCCACTCACTGTAAATATTAGGTAACACACTGGTTTTGACATGCACATTCATATTTCTTGATCTACCTTGTTGATATGCTCAAGCATGGACACAGAATGAAAATGAAATTAGTAGCAGGAAATAATTTTCTTCTTCTAAACACTAAAACATAACCCAATATATTATTAGATATATTGTCTGAAATCTTAGCCTAGTACCGGTTTGCTCCTTACTGAACAAACCTGTTGAACCGTATCTGTTCAAATCTGAAAATTAAGGCATTTTTCTGGGGTTTGTTGATGATTTTACAGCAGCTGAGTACATCATTGAAGGATGGTTTCTCTTTATTTTATTTAAAAGCCATTGAATCATTCTTCAGATTGTTGTGACCACATCAGTGTAGGTTTAAAAAAACCAAAAGGCTGCAAAATATTAATGATTTCATGAAATATATGGTTTGCCTGCTGATAAATGTTACAGACAATAAAATGCCTGTTTTAACACCTTTAGCACTGCAAATATGCTGCTTTTATAAACATCCTTTGAAAGCGTTTTGCTGCTAATTCTGCTGGACCTTCATGGACATCATTTGTAAACAGACAAAAAAGGAAAGTGTTTGAGCTACTAAAAAGTGTTTGGGCTTGCTAACTAAAATCATGTTATCATTCTATGTGCTTCCTTAAAATTAATTAATGAACAGACAGCTGGCAAGCTAATAGTGAAGATAAAAAATTGGGAATGATTGACAGAAAGCAAATGAAAGGCAGTTTTATGCATCTCAGCTACAGAGAGTCATAAAATCCTACTTGTGCTATGACAGTTGCTTAAATATTTAGTAGAATAAACCAATTTATGCATAAGAGAATATGAATACAAATATAACTGCAGTCAGGAAGCTGTAAAACTAGAAAAAAATTGCATTTAAATTGAAGCCAGAAGTATGGAGATGTCCTATTGTCCTTTTTTCCCGTGAGGGATTGTTTTTTCATATGTGCATATCAGCAGGGAACCTTGGCCTCTCCATGGGTGTAGGGGTCTGCCCCATCTTGTCATTTTTAGGCCCCTTGCCAAAAAAAGTGGGCTTTTCATCATTACTGACAAACACTTTTGCTATTGATTAGTGATTCAGAGTTCTGTCATTAATCGCAAAATTTTATGATTACGCCTTTTCCTATGTGTACACAGATGGCCTTCCATTGTTTTGTGTTCTATGGGAAATGGGACCATTTAAATTGTCAACTAGAATTGACAAAAGGAAAAGAGAAACTAGACATGAAAAAATTCAAATCAGAATAGGAAGAGGACTGAAAGTTACTTCAATTTCATATAGTCACAGTGGTTTGTGTTGGAAGAGACCCCTAACAGGATCTCATTTCAAGACCCCTGCCATGGGCAGGGGCACTTTCCAGTAGACTGGGTTGCTCAGTCCCATCTAACCTGGTCTTGAAGACTTCCAAGGATGGGGTAGCCATAGCTCCTCTGGTTAACCTGTTCCATTGTCTCATCACCCTCACAGCAAAGAATTTCTTCCTAATATCTAACCTAAAGCTAGTCTCTTTCAGTTTGAAGCCATTCCCCTTATCCTGTCATTACATACTCTTCTAAATAGTCCCTCTCCATCTTTCTTGTAGGCTCCCTTCAGGTCCTGGAAGGCTGCAATTAGGTCACCCTAAGCCTTCTCCAGGCTGAACAATCCCAGTTCTCTCAGCCTTTCCTTGCAGGAGAGGTGCTCCATTCCTCTCACCATCTTGGTGGCCTCCTCAGGGCTCTCTCCAACAGGTCCATGTCCTTCCTGTGCTGGGACAGCAGAGCTGGATGCAGCACTGCAGGTGGAGTCTGAGCAGAGGGGCAGAATCCCCTCCCTCCCCTGCTGGCCACTCTGCTTTGGATGCAGCCCAGGACACGTTTGGTTTTCTGGGCTGTGAGTGCACATGGCTGGGTCATGTCCAGCCTCTCACCCCCCTGCACCCCCAAGTCCTCAGCAGGGCTGCTCTCCATCTGTTCATCCCTCAGCCTGGATTCATACCAGGGGTTGCCCAGGTGCAGCACCTTGCACTCAGTTTTATTAAACCTCATGAGATTCCCATCGACCCACTTCTTGAGCTTGTCCAGGTCCCTCTGGATGGCATCCCATCCTTCAGGTGTTGTCAACCACACCACTCAGCTTGGTGTCATCAGCAAATCTGCTGAGGGTGCACTTGATCAGTTTGTCTACATCAGTAATGAAAGTATTAAATAACACTGGTCCCAGTGCAGATCCCTGAGGGACACCACTGATGTCCATCTCTCTGAGCCACTGATCACTACCTCTGGATGCAACCATCCATCTACTTTCTTATCCATCTAAGAGGCCACTCATAAAATCCATTACTCTCCAACTAAGAGGGGAGGATGTTGGGGGGGATGATGTCAAAGGCTTTACAGAAATCCAGAAAAATTACATCCTCATCCTCTCACTTGTCCACTGATGGAATCACTCAATCACAAAATATCACTGGGTTGGTCAGACAGGACTTGCCCTTGGTGAAGCTGTGCTAGCTGTCTTGAATCACTTTCTGGAAGCTGAGTAGACTACAAATGAATATTGCCTCTTTAAGACTAACATTTTTCCTTATTTCAGATAAGGTGAAGAATTTATAGTAGTTAATGTAGTGAGACAGCTCTTGGTGTTGTGCTGAGTTCTGAATGAGAATAGTGATCAGAGGTTCAAATTCTTCCTTATCCAGAAAGGAGTTAAGATAATAGTACTATCCAAACACAAGAGGTTAAGTTTGGGCCTCAAAAGGAAACTGAAGCTGCATTCTTGTTGGTTAAAAAAAAACAAAACAAACTTCTTAAAAATACTTTTATCACAGGGAAAGTGCCTCTTTCAGAGTAAGGCCAAGGGCATTTTTGAGCCTATAGGAGGAAGGGAATGCCAGAAGCAGTGAGAGCCACTCTACAAGCCCCCTAAGCATCATTTTGAAGAGCTAGTTTTTGTTTCCTCCCCAGATATCTCAGATTTCTCATCTAATTCCACAACTCTTCCTTTTTATTTTCAGAAAAACAACATAGTATTTTGTTTAAAAACTATCTGAACTGGATAAAATGGCAGCTTTAATTATGAATGTTCTGCCTGTTTTTTGGTTTAAAATACTTCCTGATGAAATATAAAGACATTTTGTGCCTCAGTAACATGAGTACTATATTCATTGTTTTGAATGACTTAGATGTCAAAGGATTGTCTGAGCACCTGGAATTTGAAGAGCATATGTTAAAGCATTCTCTAAGGAATAACATCATATCTTGATGCAAAAAGGTCATTTAAAATGGCACTTTCAGCTAGTCCCTGCGTATTAGTAGTAGTCAGATGTCAAGACAGTCAGTAGATATGAAGGCAGAAAGTCCAATAAAAACAGCAGAATAGGCACAAGCTCTTTGTAAACCCAGTATTATCCAAAGCCGAAGGAAAAGTATACTGCTCTCACTACTTGCATTTCAACTCTTAAAAAAGCAAAATAGTACTGTGGTTTAGATGCCACATGACCATCAAACAGCTGGATTTGCAGTTTTTTATACTGGAGATAAAGAGGGAAGTATCTGCTGCTGTTTTTAGGAAATCCCTCTTTTCTGCTGTTTGCCTATATACAGTTGGTAAACTGCAAGTTCTCCAAATGAATGAGGTTTTAGATAGAAAACCATTGAAAAATAAAACCTGGTTAATATATCAAGTGAAAATACAAAAAAAAAATCTTGGTGCAAAGACAAAAAATGATAAGCATTCCTGTTCAATTGGTCTCAAGCTAGCAACATTTATTCTTCTCAAGCCTGAATTTGAACATACTATACCATAAACCTTGTTCTAAGAAGGGACAATTGTGGTAGAAGGGATCAAATCACCGACACAGAAACAGATTGTTGAACCTCCAACCAATCCAGGAACCTGTTACTGTGACAAGAAGAGGAGGAGGAAGAAGAGTAGAAGGGGTAAGATGAAGTAGCTGCCATGTGGCAGAGTGTCACCCTCCAGGAGTGTGAAGAAATTATGAGAGGTGCTAGTGGAGAAGTGATCCCCTAAAGGCACCAGAAGCCCTCTGCTGCTGTATGCTAAACCTCACAGACCTATACTCAAAAATTATATTAAATGTGGGTAGTTGTTAGATGGTAACAGACAAGAAGTTCCAAGATGCTAAGCTCTTACTTCTATCAGTTGACTTCACAAGGCTTGTGCATGTTACATGGTTAAGTGAGAAGTTGTACCACACTAAGAAAAAAGCAGCTATGTTTAAAAAATTCCCTCTAAAAATGCTGTCTACTTTCACACATGCCAGTATGGAAATGGTTACAAGAGGTGTGCTTGAAGAACATTTGCCACATGAAGAATGTTGCATTTCGGTGCCAGAGATCTTTACTCTGTCTTTAAAATCCAATTAAAGTGTTTCTGAACAATGGTGCAGAGGAGTGTATAGGAACTAGGAAATCAGAAGAGAGAAAATGAGGAAAAGATTCCTAAACAGAGATAAAAGCACATATTATTTTACTTCTTGAATTTTTAATTAAATTATAACTTTTTATACTTCCAAACTCCATTTTCCTGTCTTGTCAGCTAGAAGTGCCATTCTTGCTACATGGATTGTAGAAGTGGGGTAATAGTTTGCTCAACAGTATTCAGTCTTCTTGCATTTACTAACTTGTTTGATTACTTTCTTAACATGTTGTACCAAAACCAATTCTCTAAAATCACCAGTTTTAGCTTCAAATATTACTTTAAAATGCAAATGTTTGAAAAAAATTCCCAGTCTACTTGTACTGCCCTTCAATCAGAAGGGAAATTTTGAAATGTAATTCCAAGTATCCAAAAATGAAATCTCATATAAGGATTAAGTAAATAAAACATGAGAACACTCATTGGTTTTTTGTTTTTGCTGTAACTAATAAAATACTAGAATTTCTCTCTCTCTCACTTTTTTTTTTTTTTTTGGCTCTCAAAACATTCTGCCATCCATAAGGACAGTAGTCACACATATCAGAACAGATTTGGGCAAAGCTACATGCTATGAATTGCATAATTTCTACAATGCTCTTCCATCCTAAACTAATTATTCCAATTTGTATTATTTCTGAGTACATTTTTACCATGGTTTCATTTTTTTCCACTTGTGTAGCTGCATGACTACAGAGACACAAGTAACAGGCACATTGCTTACACCGTTGAATCACATTTAAATAATCACATTTTTAAATGTACTGCAAACTGTCTTTGCAAGCAGTACAGTAGAGGAAAGAATGCCATTTCAATTCCTACTTCTAATCTCAATACTAATGTATTAAGTCAATGTGATAGTGTCACTGATTCTTGGGGTGTTCCTGCACAGGGAGGGCCAGGAGGATGATCCTGATGGGTCCCTTCCAACCCACACATTCCATGACTGCATGACTCTCTCCAGTATACCAAGCATCACAATTGTATGCTATTACAGCAGTGGTGCACTGTACTGCTTTTCCCATGTAACCTGGCAACTGAGGCACTGTGTGACAGATGTGGCAGCCAATGAGCCCTATAAATCCCAATAGCACTGCCTGATCTTCTGGTGAATATTACCCTCCCTTGAAAACTGAGAAGTTCACAAGAGTGTTCTGTAGGAGTGAAGTCATCACCAAACCCAGGTTTCCATGGTTAAAAAATATTTACAGTTCATTTGCCTATATTCAAATATATATATATAAATTTCTTCCCAACCAGTAAGAGGTTCTGAACTAATTTATAACTTTTTGTACTGACTCCCAAAAACTACAAAAACACATCTATTAAGAGAAGGGAAATGGTGGAAAGTGAACTTCTACACTAAGAAATATACTTGGAAAATAATATTTTCTATTAATTCATCCCATCTAACTGCTCTAGCCATCCAATAAGACATCCAAAGGGATTCTGGGAAAAAAAAAATTGATTGATTTTTTATTAATTCCTATGTGTTAGTGATGGAGAATGGCTACACATTAACACAAACCTAGGAGGCAGCCCTGGAAGAACCACAGCTGCAGCTTTGTGCTAAAAGCATCTACTTTAAACAGACAAGATAGACTCCTGAATGGTTGGAAAACACAAACATTATCCCTGGAGTGGCAGCAGATCTCAGACTGCTGATAGTGTCAGAGAGAGTGGGGATACCTGGGAGGAAAACACTAAGTAAAAGCAAAGATAAGAAGAAAGAGGACATTGAAAGGAGCAGGGGATAATGAAGCAGTGCTAGAGGAGAGGCAGCTGTAGCCCAGATGCAGGTGAGTTAATGGTAGTTACAGGTCCAATTTGAGTCATTCTAGGTTAGAATTACTCAAATCCTCACAAGACCCTCCTGGGCTACATCTGGAGCTGCCCTTGTCACTGAAGTTTCTGGCTAGATCTTGTCTCTGAATTTCACCCTGGAGGATGGGTAGGAAAGGAAGAAGGTGACCCAAACTTTAGGTTTCCCAAACCCCTCTTTTGCATGATTCCAGCATCAGAATGATACTTGGGAATTCAAGAGTTAACAGCTGGGCCTGTCATATCCCTTCTCCTCCAGGACAGCTGCCCGTGCCATCTGGTAGAAATGTGGTTTATACCTCACACAAAGTCTCTCTCTCACCACACAGTTACTACAAGGCCTGTTTATTCCACTTTTGTAGTATATTCCCTCCTTTGCATTTTTCTGTTCCCACCCATCAGTTATTCATAACAGATGACATCGTTGCAGGACAAATGTATGGTGAAGGTGTTTTCAGCCTTTGTAAAAGCTCTAAAACATGTGCAGAAAGTCCATTATTAGCCTAGGTTTGTAAAAAGCCCACCCCTCCCTCTTTTATTGTTTCCTTTTGGTATCCTTCCATATAGCAGTCTACATACACATAACCCAAATATTTAGGACCCCAAGCTCTCAAATGCAATCCATGCCTGTTCATTTTCTTCACAGAGAGTAAGGCTGTGATTAGACATGAAATAACTGTAGGTAATAAATCTGCTCCCAAGGACTGAGTAATCTTATTACAAGGGGGAAATGATGGTTTACTCATCAACATGTGGAGTGCCTTAAAAGTTCTGTAATAGCCAAACTAATGTAGAGAGGCAGGGAAAGTCTGCTTGAAGAAAAGAAGAAACCTCTGGTGATGTTTTACATATGTAGAGACTTAATGTTGGAAAGAAAAATAATATATCTTATGTCCACCCTTAAAAATAGGCTAATTATAAAAATATTTGGGATGTGAGGCCTGCATAAGTGCTTCCCATTAACATAGCAGGTTTGTTTGATATTCTTAATAGAGGCAAGAACAGACACTGTATGTTGTGGAACAGAGAGATAAATTCACTTGGAAGTGCATTCTCTTTCTGCTTGGAAAACTTCATGGTGAGGTGTTAGTCTGGTGTTACATGAAATACAAAATTTTCTTCCAAAAGGGTGTTCTTTTGAGCTAGTTGAGAGTATGCTAGTGTAATTCTTTGGGACAAAAGGAAATGTATGCAATTTTCCAGAGAGGGAATCAATTTTTCTCCCAAGTTGTTTTCTTCTTTGCATGATTCAATACAATGCCTATCATGAGAGCTGTTTCCACTGGGATGGAAGCTGTAATATCAGTTAAACAGGACTTGTAATTGTTGACACTCAGCATGGTTTTAAGAACCTTGATTGCCAAACTAGAATGCTTAATTTTCACATTTTTTCTCTTTTCATCTGTGAAATATGTGTGCAATTTTTTAATTCACACAGTAAAATCTGAACAAAAATCAGGCCCTAAGCTGTCCTTTGTGGTTTTTTGCTGTTTTGTTTTTTTTTTTTAATGACTGTCTATGGAGGAGTGTTTGCTTTCAGGGGTCACAGGTGGTATTCATTCATCAACAGTTCAGGAAGTGAAATAAAGTTTTTTATTGGAAAATAAAACACCATAAACATCTCTCTCAGAGCTAAATTAAATGTTGGCTTTATACCTGTCAGCCTACGTATTTCATTCAGTAATCACAACGATGTTCTGAGAGCTGCTAGTATTTGAGCTTATTTATAAGCCTTGAATATTTGAGTTGTTCTTCATTCTGGCCAAATGGAAGAAACCATTGAGCTCATTCCCAGGAAAGGATGACTGGCACCCTCAAAGCCTGAGCTCCAGATGTCTGCAATGCCTCAGCAGAGGTTCAGTAACAGTGGGGAAATCATCTCCACAAACTGACAAGAGTAGAGAGCTGGGTGGTTTTTGGGTTGAAACTGGCTACTTTGTCAGAATGAGAAAGAAGTTAAAAATATAGGCTCTGCCATTTGCAAAAATCAGTCTAGTTTTATGAAATTTCAAGGTAAATATGAAACCTTTGTTCTTCTGTAGCAAAGAGCAAAATTCTGAATTACTCTCAGTACAGAAATTTATCACCCTCATATTTGATACATATACATATTAAAAGATAAAAATAATATAGCAGTGGTAAGGCAAGTACCAAAGAAAAATAATGACCAGAAAAATGAGTTGATGATTTCAGCAAATTGAGATCAAATTAAGAATTGACCAAGGCAGCATTTTAATAGCTTCCCATTAAGCAAAGAATCAGGGACACTTAAAACCAGGGAAGTAGACAAGACAGTGTCACCACCGTGACAGTTCTGGAGCTTGTCAATAAGTTCCAGAGGGAGCAGAAAAAAGCAACTCAAGGGACAGAAGGTAAACTACTAAGTTTTATCTCATGATGTAAACTATTAGCTGGTTGAGCTAATACTGCCCTGAGGCTGCTTACAGCACCCTGATGAATGCAAAAATAGTTCAGAAATTTGGAAGGTGTTTTATTTAGTGGTTTTTAAGAGCATGCTGAACCAGTACAGAGCTCAGAAATATATTCTGGCAATCACAAGTATGAACTCTCTTGTTTATGAAATAGAAAAATATGCTATAAATAAATGTCTGAGAAACCCTGGTGCTTAAATGGTTGGGCTGGTCTAGGCAATCAATAAATAAATAAGTAATGCTTCTCTTTTCCAAGCTGGTGGGTAGAATGCACTCACAATATTTCCAGTACTTTATGCCTATGGCTTGGTCATAGACCACAAGTAAAACTTTTCCATGTTTGGTAGAAGGGATTTGGAAATTAGATTTGGAAATTCCAAAGCATTTTGGAATTTCCACTTCTGCACAAAAATTGGAAAATGCAGTCATCATTTGCACAAGAGGGGAAAAGGGAGTTTCAAGAAACTTCCACCAAACTCCTGCGTCACAAAATAGTTTGAGACTTTGAGTTATTTTGTTTTCACACAGTGTGTGTCTACTATGGCACTCCTTAATTCATTATTGTGACTACAAGAGCACAGCACCATCCATAACAGGACAAACCTGAAGACTTCAATCCAGATAGGATCTAGACCATTCAAAAAAATAAAGTGTCTGGGGCTGCTCCACAGAGGTCCCATAGGACCTCAGAAAGTGAAGTAATGGTGGAAATGATCAAAGTGTAGTCTGTGCGGGGAGGAGAGAGCAGCATGTGAGAAAGATGGGACAGCTACAGTGATGGAGCAGGAGCAGGGAAGGTCTTTGTTTTGTCTGGCATCACAGCCACTGTTGGGAGCTTTTGTCAGGCTTCTCTGAGAGCCAGGGGAGGGAGAGAGAGATCATTCTCCTTCCACTTGTTTCTCCCCATTTGGCTGGCTGTACCCAGCTCCCATGGTGCATGGACAGAACAGAGGAAGCAATAGCCTATGTGAGCACCACAGGACTGCAGGGCAGCTGCTTCCTGCTCTTGGCACACCTACAGCAAGCTTCAGCCACGCCATGTGCCATGGGCAGCTGAGCTGTGCTGCTGGCACTCCCTCTGACCACCATCCTGGCTGCTCTGAGTACCTTGGCCTCCATGGCTTCCTCCCTTTCTTTTCTTAGAGTCAGGTAGCATGACATCTTCCAGCACCAGCAGCATTCAGGGGCTGTCCCTGTACTACTTTCTTGAGACATCACAGAAGCAGAGGGTTGGAAGGAGGACAGATGTTCAGCTCATCCTTGTGTTTGGGGGCAGCTTCAAGCATACCTACACCATAAAGATTTCTGTGCATTTGAATGAACATATCTTAGGTGTTTAAAGGGATTCTGCAATTTCTCTAAGTAACCATACACATTCTCAATTAATGACTGATCTAAATCTGTCTTGATGCAAAATAAACCAGTTTCTGCACACCCTATTCCCTGTGACCCAGGAATGTAATCAATCACTGTTTTCCATGTAGCTGTCTTGGCATACCTGTTATCATTTGCTTTTTCAGCTTCTTAATTCCAGACTAAACAAACCCAGTTCTCTCAGCTTTTCCACATAAGTCTTATTTTTTGACTGACTGTTTAATAGAAGACCACAGACCAGCTTATAGGCTTAACTTTGAAATCCAGGACTAAGCTTCTATTATCTACGTACTAGAAATAACAAGGTAATATAAAACATTGCAAGACAAGTGACAGAAATTTCAGGAGGGAGTTTCATATCTTGATAGCATCTAAAACGCTCTTATG
This sequence comes from Buphagus erythrorhynchus, assembly GCA_013400855.1. Classification (NCBI taxonomy): domain Eukaryota; kingdom Metazoa; phylum Chordata; class Aves; order Passeriformes; family Sturnidae; genus Buphagus; species Buphagus erythrorhynchus. Next base: position 53,715 of record VZTT01030434.1, on the reverse strand, counting down.
TGCAAAGGGATTTAGTGCTCTGAATAGTTTCAAAAAGGTAAGTGGTGAATATACCAGGAACTTTGGAACTACCATGTTTACTATTGTGAAAAATAATCTATCCTTCCAGATTCCTTTCTGTCTCTAGAGCTCTCCAGACAATTTCAATTGCATGAAGTAAGGGAAACTTATGTCTGAAAGCAGAAAGCTGAAAAGATGCATGATCTCATAGGTTCCTACTCAATCTGTCCCAATGTTTCACATATTACAGCAAGTCTCTTGCTCAGCATTTACAAGAGATACTTCACAATTTGTGGCACAATTGCACTCGTTGCTTCACTGAGGGAGGTGTTTGTCATTGATGCTGAAACTACTGTCAGCAGTTAATTGTAATAGAATTGTAGAGCATTTACTGTTTCATAGTTCCAATCAGGATGTGTAATTTCACCCATTTGAGATCACCTTTCACCCATTTTTTTGATCTTGATCTTGCCTAGAAACCATGAGCAGTAAATGGCAAGTGTGCCCATTTTGGCAAGAGTAGTCTCTCCCAGGTTATAAGCACCTTCTACCACGGTTAATTCTGTGTTTCTTCGGGGCTCTGGGTGCTAATCTGATGCTTCTCTTTCTAAGGCAACATGGTTACTATTGGGAGACCTAATTACTTCTTCTCCTTCCAGTATACCTTTTACTGTGACAAGGGGTTAAGGTAATAGGGAAATGCTTACATTTTTTACTTTTTAACAAGGTTTTTGAGATTTATCTCAAATACCTAGATAGTATAGTGTAGAATAAATAGTAGCTATAGCAAATTAAAAGGCTTTGAAAAGAAGAGTAATTTGGGCCACATTTCCTTCAGTCCTGATGTACAGGTGTCTGTGCTAAGTGATGTACTCAAGATGTGTTTGATCTACTCACTATGCACATTTTACAAGATTAGTTTTTGCAGAGTAAATCTGATTATTTCAAGACAGTGATAATGAGCCCAGTTGCTCACCTAGGAAGCAGATAGAAAGAGGGTCCAGAGCTTTTCAGATCCATGTATATGTATTGCACCATGTAGCTACTTAAAACATACCCAAGACACCTGGATGTATGGCAGCCTGGATGGAGTTTCTGACTGAGAGCAACCACATCTCATCTGCCAGCACTATCAAACAGCTGTTTACCTGGTAGAAAATCTGTACTTCCAGAAAATACAAACACTTCCAGAAAAATTTAATTTTTGAAAAACTGATATTGCAGGGAAAACACAAATATATGGTCTCCCCCATTCTTCATCTTTTCTTCCCTCCCAACAAGTTACCTGCAATTTGTCTATTTTTTTCACTTTTTTCCTCCCTCTCCCCCCCTCTTTCCTTTGCTCCAGCTCTCCTTGAACAATTAACTCCGCTGAAGCCAGCTAGCACATAACAGGAGATTGTTCTTTTCAGCATCCTCTGTTGCAGAAGATGCTAGAAATAACACAGGTTTTGGAGTTTTCCTGGACTGTGGAGCTGTCATTCAAGCAGGTCACGTCTAGGACATCACTGCAACTTTTTTAGTCAGATTTCTTTTTTGCTTGGTTTATCTGATCCATGCACCTCCAAGGACTTTCTCTGCTCACAATATGTCATCTAGGACACCAGCATTCTTTCAGTTGTCCATGTCTTACCTTTAAATGACCTCCTTTTCCAATGATTAAATCCATATGATCTTTCTCTCTTTGTTTCTTACCTAGCCCAATTTCTGACAAAACTGGAGACAGGAGGAGGGCACTGTTGACCCTTGACCAGTTTCTGTAACCCAGAACACATCTGGGAAGGAATGTCAGAGTGATCTCTGGTCCCAGCCACATCTGACACTCCCCTACCTCCCTCGCCTTCTTCCTTGCTCCTTCTGCTGCCCTGAATTCCCA
>VZTT01030434.1:26324-45021 GCA_013400855.1 Buphagus erythrorhynchus | reverse complement strand
GAAGGGAAGGTTTGGGAAGGGAAGGGAAGGGAAGGGAAGGGATCCAACTTCCATCACACAGTGTGGAATATGTGTGGGGAACTGGGGAACTGGGGAACTCTCCCAGCAAAAAGCACTGTTCTGAATGAGATTTCATTCATTCTTGCATTCATTCCTTTTTAACACCTGAGTTTGCCCAAAACAGAACAGGAAACTTCCTGTGGAGAGCTTGAAAATTTTGTCATATGCATCATTGCTTTTCACAAAGACCGAGAGACCTTGTTCACAAGTTACACAGTTACCAGTTATAGTGCTAAGGGGAAAGGACTTTCATTTCATTTAAATTCCTTTATAAGTGAAGCATCCAAGTAATCAAATTGTGTGCAAGCTTCCTAGTGCATGGACAGGGTTAAGCTGGAAGTATTCACCCTACATCATCATCAGACCTATATTAAGATGATTCAATCACCATGTCACTGTGCAATTTCCACAGGCCACGGAAGAAGCCTAGATGGATAGCTGGGATTGGATATCTAAGACCCATAAACCACATCCCTAAAGTACTGGAAACCCTTTAAAGTCTGTCCTTTCCACCATCTTGGCATCTCATCCATCATGGCAGTTTTAAGCTGTGAGGAATACTCACTATTTTAACACCAATACCTTGCATCCAGGTCCCCCTTCCATTCACATGCTGTTTTCTCCACATGCTGTACCTATTCAGAGACAAGAACCAGGCCTTTCTTACAAAAGGAAGGCAGTAATTATACCACTTACCTGTCCAGGATTTCCATCCTTTACATATATATAGCTAGGATATACAGTATATCTAGGTAAGGGTGTTATCTGCATTAGTATTTTTACTTAGGACATAGTATGATGCTGCTGCTTCAGAAACATTTTTCTGTGAAGTTAATTTATACTTGTCTATCTTCAGAAAGTGAAAGTCCATGGCATGTTTCTTCTTACAATTTTCCAGAATATGAGAATACCTTATTTAGGCCCTATTTCAAGCCTGTGCTTTATGGTACTCACTGCAATGAAGATAGATTCATCTGTCAAATATTCCTCCAGAATCCCGAAACCCGCTTTGGTATTGGTCTTTGCTTTATCTTAAGACATTTAAAAAATGTCCTAAAACATCCTAAACTTTATTTATATTGCAGCCTTTTATTGTTGTCATTAATTGCAACACACTGGGACTTTGACTTTTCCTCTGTTTCCATGAAAATAACATGTTCAAAACGTTGCCACTTGAGTTGGTCAACTTATTTTTTGTATTTCAAATTTACAAACTCAGAAATACAACTGAGTGGAACTGCATTTCTTGAGATTTTATAACAGCCCTAAGACTTCATATATTTTCTCCTTTTGCTAAAGAACAATAGGAGAAATCACTACATCCCAAAATAGTCATTTTCTGTGGAGCTGAGGCCGTCATCTCTCATTTGACAAACACAAGTTCAAGGATCACTTGGGACTAGCCCTGGGACTAGCACAAAGCTCTTGCTTTGCTATGTGTGCTCCCACCACCAGGCAACTGGGTGTGTGTGGGAGATCTCTCTGCTTTTCTCTTTCACACTTAATTAGCAATTCTACCCTGAGTATAAAAAGGCTTTCTTAAATTCTGTTTAAATAGTGCATACCTGTGGAAAGACTCAGTGACAGCAAACAGATATTTTCTGACCAGAAAAAATACCTTGTTTTTCAAAGAAGTTTTCTGACAGCTATATTAGGGCAAGGAAAGTTAATGTCATTTTTCAAATTGGCTGGGTGTGCTATTAGGACTAATAATTTGATATATCAGCTCACACTCTAGCAGGTCCCCTCATGCTCTCCTTGCAAAATTCCATTTGGGATCCCTAAAAGTTGGATTTGAAATGATCATCACCGTTTTCAAGAATTGCCAGCTTTCGTGATATTAATCTAAACTTGGTGGTCTCTGGGAAGCTTCAGTTCTGCAAGTTTCATATGGAAGTTCTCTTGAGGCATGATCTAAGAATTGTATCCTATTCCTTAAGGTAAGTTTTGGACATGTTGAAGAAAAAAATCAACATAAATTATCACTGAGGGTAACTATGAAAACAAAAACCCCCAGAAGGTAGCATGGACTTTACACCTACATTTATAATTTTTTTTCTTCTTGTTGAGGTCTGTTATGTTTTTTGACCACAAATATTGGCAATTCCAGGGGGAGGGAAGAGAGATTTAGCACATTTTTAACAAAGGCCTTTGGGTACATTTTGTTAATAATAGAGACCACAGAGCATTTCACAATATTTATGAAATCTAGACAAGGAAGTTTGAAAGTTTGAGGCAGATGTCATCCAGTCCTCTGTGCTACTTTTCTTATTCAATGAGAACTTGCTTCACCCTTTGACTTCTTCTGTCATAACTCCTTGTGTATTTATTCCTATCTGTGTCTAATCCAATAGTGGATGGGATGCAAAGAGTAAGAAGGAGCAGCTATAAATTTACACTTCTCAATATCTCACCAGACTCAGAGATGTCTGGGAGTTTATTAACAACTATCCCAACCCAGGTCCTAACAGCTTGCCTGAGACACTATACAGCTTTTGCTTAAAGTACTTCTTCAATATAATTCTATGTCTATTTCTGTCATGGAAATTCCAAAAGCATTGCTGTCATTGCACTACGCTGACTCTGCCCATACAGTGCTGGTTAGAGTTTCCTGTAAGAAGATCAAATTCATAAATCTCAAACCCAGCAAATTCGTTTTTTCCTCCTGTGATTGTCTTTCTTGCCCATTGTATGTCTACTATTTTCTTTTCCTGCACACTTGCCTGATATTGTGATAAACATAACAGCATTTAAGTTATGAAGGAATTAAATAATGAATACTTTCTCATTCTCTTCGTGTCAGAAACTTCAAAATAAGTCTGGGAAGGTTGCATTGGGCAGATGAAAGAGTTTGGTGCAACAGCATATATTGTAATTTGCTATTGCTTTACACAGTGCCATAACATATAAAGTATTTTATAATACTTTGGGGTTGGGACAAGCACACGTGATATTTAACCACAATCTACAGAGCTGCTCTAAAAACTAGAACTACATTGTGCAGTTAGAGAGTTCATAGTTTTATAATACAGTACGTAGATTCTTGGGATCAAAAGGTAGAGAAAAGTACAAGGAAAAAATAAGATTACTAATTTAAAATAAACAGGTAAAACAAGGACAAATAACACTTCTTTTCCACTGCATTAAGCAGTTCAGTGTTTGTCCAGATGCTTTGAATTGATGTTCCTCATTGAGTCCTGTCAAACTGTTATCAAAGCACTTTCCTGCTGTGACTATTTTCTTTTCCTTTTCCTGGAGCTAAAATAGGGATATGTGGTATCTGTACTCTGTTGATCTCCACCAAGATCAGATTGGCAAGATCAGCTGCCAGGCACTAAAAGCAGCAGCAGTGCAGCAGCTGGGAGAAAGGTGCTATCCCTTTCAGCTTTGGAAATATGTATTCAGACCCAATGGTTTTTGGCACCAGAAATTCTTGCATGAGCCACCTAGGAAGCTCCTAAAGGCCAGGATGGTCAAATTCCATGAAGAAATGGAAGCAAGTTACAGAAGAGGGGAGTAGTATTGCCACTGAATGGCTCATGGACCATGCTGTTCACCTTCAATAGGTTTTCAAAGTGGAAGGAGAGAAAAAAAAATAAAATAAATTTCTTCTTTTACTTAGTAAAATTTGCTTTTTTTTCCCCCACGTTTTTGATGTTGTTTTATTAAAGCATCTTTCCTATCTGTTTTCCCTCACCTCGAATCAGGAGTTCCTGCAAACTGCTTTACCTAGTCCATAGGAAAATGTGAGAAAAAAAAGTAGCCATGGGCATGGGGTCTCCTTTCATCAGTTTTGAGGCTTTTCCCACTGCCAAGATCCTGACTTTCTTATTTCATTAAAGAAAAGTTAAAGAATCACACCAGGGGCAGAATTCTGACAGCAAAATTAATTGGTTGAAGAAAATTATAGCCTTGTACATAAGAAAAAAAAGAAAATTAAGTGAAAAAACCCCCAAAACAACCAGGCTTCTTCCACCATGTCCAGAGTATCTGATGGAAAAAAGAGCAAAGGGTGTCTCAGTAAGGCTAAGGGGTCCAAGTGTACTAAGCTGGGCTGGCAGTTGTTGAACAGGGAAGTTTATAACATGGCACTTTTCAGGAAAAGCACCAAGTAAAGGAATAACATGAAACAGAGAAGGATGAGACAGGAAATATGCTCCTGCAGTCTCACAAAAGGCAACAGTCCAGCATTCACCAGAGAACCCTCTGCAAAGTGCTACTATGAGCACTCACAACTTTGGGAAGACACACTACACGTCACATATGCCCCTACCCTCATATCTGACCCCACAGCCTGTTTGTGATGCAGCTGGGATACCCTACAAACTGGCCTGGGATACCCTATAAACTGGCCTGGGACACCTTACAAACTGGCCTGGGATACCCTACAAACTGGCCTGGGGTACCTTACAAACTGGCCTGGGATACCATACAGACTGGCCTGGGATACCCTACAAACTGGCCTGGGATACCCTACAGACTGGCCTGGAAGAAGCACTGTGCTGCTCTGTGCGTGGGCTGGGGGGTGACGTGGGCTCCATGGCTCCATGGCAGCCGGAGCTGCTCCCTGAAATCCCTTTTGCTGAAGAGACAGAACTGAGAAACTCAGTAACCCCACCACTCCTGAACTCGTCAGCACAGTTTATATAACCATGAGCCATCAGCTCTTTCTTTCAAAACTGAAGCTCTTTCATTTCAATTTACGTGGCATAGCAGCAATCTGGCTTTGATGGAGCAAAATGTGAAGGAATGTGTTCCTTGGGGAGTAATGCAATACACAGACAATGTAAGAAGGAGGCTGTGCTGCTAAATGATACACACTTCTATCCAGAACATTTTCATTAGTCTTGGAACAAAATTAAAGTTTCCACTCTCATTTGCTGAAGGTTAATCCAGATTTCCATGAGATATGTCCAGATACAGATGTAATCTCTTTAATGAAATGCTCTGCCCATTCATTTCTTCAACTTTTCTTTTTTTCTCCTGCATTGAAGACACTACAGACCTATGGAGAAGAATGAAAAAGAAAAAACATGTGCAATCAGAAAAACTTCAGACTAAGAGATAAAATTCCTTTCAGTTACAAAGTCAATACAGGACTGGCTAATGTTTAGACATTAAAAGGGAAATGAAAATTATAATTAAAAATTACATTACTGTATTACATTATTTTAAATTTTCAACATTTTTTTCAATCTTCTAATGAAGAATTTTACTTTTTCTCTTAAAATACTGTCCTTTAGGTCTTAAAATGTAAATAAATTATTTCCTACAATCCCATTTCATAGTGTAGCAGCCGACATTATGCAGCTTGTATTGATAGTCTGTAACTCAGGAAATCCACTGTTGAGTACTTTTAAAATTTCTAATTGCATATCACTCTTTTTTTTTTCTGAGTTTGCTATTTTTTTTCCATCATTCTTCTTTTGCACTTCATTGATCTCTTTCTCTTCTCTTAAAACAATATGTCTCAGGTAACATCTCAGCTGAATTATCACTGGTAAAAAACAGATGTTTAAAAGCTACCTATCATCTGCATAAATTTGTCCCCCCCTTAAATGCCTATTAAGATTCCTGAGGCTCCAGTACAGCTGACTGTTCTTTCTCAGACTTCCTGATTCAGAGACTGAAATATTTAGGTCTTCAATAATTTTCTTAAACCCTCCTTATTTTCATCAGACATCCTATGTCTCATGACATACATTCCATTTTTCTGACTTCATCTGATGGCATTTCCAATTTCTGTAATATTATTTTTTGCCTCACGACGTTTTCAATGTTTTCATTAGCTGTTTGGGATTTGGTGTTCTTCTTTCATGATATAATACTTAACATGCCAGCAGCATTTATCTCTCTCCAATCAAATAGAGCTCAGGAATAAACCATCAGTCACCCCAGAATTTAACACCTCTGCTGGTAAGTGTTGATCAGCATAAGAGAGAGAGAAAATATTTCAAGGGAAGTCTGACTAGCTCTAAAAAAGAATAGATTCTCGACCATTGACAAATCACCACTTTGTATGCTATTTGCACAACATCCCACAAGTAATTTGAAAAAAACACAATTAGTGACTTTTTAATTTATTGCCTCTAATCCAGAAGATATGTAGAGAACAAAACTAATCAGGGATATCATAGTTCCTACAGCAATATTGGATTGGTGCTTCTGTTTAGGTTTTGCAGCCCACAAGCTGGTGTTATATCTGTTGTTATTAAAGGCACAATTGCGACGTCAGCTGACCTAAGCATAGGGATGATCAGACAGCCAGACCACTGAGTGTCTGTACTGACTTTTCCCCCCTGAAATTGATGGTGTCTTTGCCATTAAACTGCAGGAGACAGAGAAACAGATCCTGATGAGAGAGAAGGCGATGACTTACTTGGAAATGAAATTCCAGGTACAGATGAGAATAACACTGGTGTCTACAGTTGTTTCTTGCCATCTACAAACTGGGCATGGAGGGTAAGCAGGGAAGATCATGTGGGTTCTGTTCCTTACCAAACTCTCATGTCCTGTTCTACAATAAACAGAAGGACTTTTTGACACTGCTAAAAGGACACTTTGCTATTTCCAGCTTATTTTTTTTTACACATATTCTCCGTTTTCTCCCCACTCTTAGCTTCCAAATGAAGGAATATAAGACAGCTAATGAACTAGTGATGATATTCTTCTGTGCCACAAATATCCCAAAATCCCAACTGGTCTCCATTTCTTCTCCACATATTTTACCTCTCATTCTCTAGTTTCTGCATCTATGAGCTAAATGTATGAGCTTCATGTCATTATGAATCAGAACACAAGCTGGCTCCAATACTTTAAATCCAATATTTGATTATCACACTGTAGAAAAATAATCTTAAATTCTCTGCCTTCATACATGTCTTTTTTCTTTAGTGTTCCTCTTTAAAAATGGCTGATCAAAAGATTTCATCCAGAATTTTCACATTATATGTACGTAATGTCTAGGTGGATTAGTTCTTTTAAAAAAAATAGAGAAAATCTGAGAGAAGGATCCTTTATTCCTTTTACTCACTAGGAACACAAAATGGCCCTAGCATTCTTGCATTTTGCAGACAAAAATGTGGACAAAATGTGCTTATTGTGAAACTTTCCATCAATTTTAAATAAATGTCAGATTGTATTATGACCAACTATTTATGTTCCTATTACTTCACAACTTCCCTGTGTTAACTTGACAGACTATATTAAAAAAGCCAACCTATTTGTCAACATTAACAGTTTGCCTTATCTGTTCTTTTTCCCATTTGGATTTCTTCTCTTTTTGGAAACTGATCAACTTCTGACTCAGAAGTTTCCCCAGATTTTCAGATAATTGACCTTAGGGTTTAATCAGGACTGAAAGCAGAAGCAGGTGGGAAGAATCTACAATTTTGTTTACAAGGACATATTTCCAGAAACCTTGCTTGAACTTGGTGGAAACATAGCTTTAATTTTCCTTCCATAAATGACAGATTAAGTGAGGTTGCCAGAAAATACTCTGCTTCAAGCATTTGACTGCATGCTCTAGTAGCCAGTTAGAGGCCTGTTAAGGTTATGACAGTAATGCAAGTTTGTGCGACAGTTTTTGCCTTTGAATCTACGTCATAAACCCAAGGAGCTGGAACCAAAAGGAAGTCGTCCTCAAACAGTCCCTTGCACCATGTAATGGTATGAGGGCCTGGAGATGGTCTCCCTGCTTGCCAGCAGAAATCTCATAATCAAAAAATAGCAAGAATGGCTGATATGAAAACAACAGTAATTCAGACATCAGTGTATCATTCAAAATTCAGCATAGGCAGAGCTTTTCCATAGCCTGTGGTCTAAGAGCAGGAAAGAAGACAATGTAAGAGATTGTATCACTTTAAAAAGAAAATTATTACAGTCCTAGCTAGGTGTTTTGTCTTCACTGTTTCCACCAGAAACACATATTAGAGCATAATTTTCATTGACCTCAATATGGTAAGCAAACTTCCCAAGTTTAAAGTAATGGGTGATTAGAACTCACTGGATAGGTGACTATGGCTGAGTCAGAAGAAAAAACTACATTGTACTTAGAAAGTACAGAGGGCCTATCCAAAGAGTTGAGGGTAAACTTTGGGTAGTCAAAAGACTTTAGATGTTTGCATCAAGACTGGAAGTTGTCCAGCTGTTCTTTGTGCATCTACTTAAAACTCAAAAATACTCAAGATTTAGGAAAATAAAAAAGTTTAAAATAAAAAGTTCAGTCACTGTAATATCTGCATAAATGATTATTTAAAATAGTCTGAAGTATTCTCTTGTATTAGTGTATTTTTATTTGTTATGTCTCCCCTACAAAATATTTCTCGCAGGACTATTTACAGAATATCAGATAAAAACGTCATAAAAATAACTGAAATATGTTCCAAACAGTGGTAGAGATGCCAAATCAGAACAGAGTTCTCCCAACACACTTATATTATGATTACTTAAATATCACTGGCTAGTCACTAGTGCTGTGAGTCATTCCTGTATGGATCAGTGGGATTATGGTTGAATTAAGCATCATAAAGAACCCAAAAGGTGTTGTGAGCAGCAAAAATTAACTGAAAACATCAGTAGACAAAAATTAGAGAAAACAAAACTAAAATAAATCCCCACCTTTAGAATGTTGCACATATCTTTTATTCCTAGCTAGAATAAAAGCCTGTACCCTTGCAGACCAAAATATTTGGCTTTATAGGTGTTTTCCATTTGCCCAAAGAACTGCCAGAGGAATGGGTAATGACGACCTAATTTATCACTTCATTAGACCAACTGGGATCAAAGAATCCTTTTGTGGTTTTCTGAGACGTGAAAAAGAGGTAACTATGAAAACTAACTCCTAACTTTCCACTATTTTTACAGTTGCTTTTTCTTGTTTTCATTTCTCAAATATGTGCAACTATGTAGGCAATGAAAATAAAATAACCTTGGTACTTTTACAATCAGAAAAAAAAATTCTATATTTTCCTGTTTTGAAAGTACTTGAAAAGGTAGAGGAAAATACTGAGCATGAGAATTTTATAATTTTGTGCTGCTGTTGTTGCTGTCACTACTATGGTTTGCCAGACAGTGAGGTAGGTCTGTGTCATTTTCATGAATTGAGACCTCAGGACTAGCAGAAGGAATTTTAAACTCGGAAGATAGATTTTTTTCAACACAAAAATGAACTTTTCCTTAAAAAAAATCAGGAGAGAGAACACAGAAATAGAAGAACATAAATCCTTTCTCTTTATCCATCTACTCTTTCCTTTCACAGTAAGGCTTATGCTCCACACCTCAGTATCAGCAACTAAGGACCCACCAGTGCTAGAATAAATTTTACAGATTCTTTTTGGGTCCTTAGTAAAGTCTAAGGAAAAGCCTAAGGGTGTCCTGATCCTTCTTTGTGTGCCTGCTTCCATAGACTTTCTAATTTAATAATTTTTTTCTGACATTTTTTCTGTCCTTATATACAGTTTTTTAATAATTTATCTGTGATCTTTCTGTTTTATCTTACCCTTTTAATTCAATTCAGAAAATATACAAGAAAGAAGCACTGAAATAGCTGCACAACAGCTTACAGTCCCTTTCTAGGGGACACAGCTAATAATTTAGTCCCCTGTACAAAGGAACTCTGTTCTAAGATGATTATCCAGCCATAGCCTATCTGGTAGGAGAAAGTAGATGGAAAGGCAGAGATGTTGAAAAATTAAATTAATGTTTCTTAGTCCATAAGTGCCTAATATTATGCTTAAGCAAAGTAATTCTAGAGAGGCCTACATCTCTTTTACTCTTTTAAAGAATGCTGAAAGCTGGAACGTCATGGTTGCTGCAGAAGAAATGAAATTTACCTCGTACATTATTTTCTTTTTTTTTTTTTTTTTTAACCTTCACTGGGCAGAAGAGTACTGAGCACCAAAGAGGAGCTGGGATAGGCTCTGCAGAAGTGCCTCTGCACCTCAGCAGGAAAAATGAACACAACTGATCACGGAACGCTGTCTGAAAGGCTTCTACCCCTTCCACTTGTTGCTTAAGAGCTTCCTCCCCTAATGAAAGACAATGACTGGAAGAAATTTATGAATTTACAAGTTTATCTTGGAAAAAAGGTAAAATAAGATTACTTCCTTTGTAAATGCAAACTGCAAGAAAGTATGTAAGACTGCTCTCTATATATACATATATATGCTGAGATATCTAATGCACATTCTGTTTGAGTGAAAGACTTGCCCATGATTCTGCCTGAAGATCATGAAGTCCTGAACTACTCTTTTCTGAAATTTACATTTAAAATTTTACCTTTTATAATGAAGCAAAATTATTTCAGTGCACCTTGAGCAGAGGAAGCATTACTGTTACCTCCTTTATCCACTGGAAAAATACCAAGGAGCATATAGAGCTTTACATAAAAATTTTGCTATTTTATCTTGTCTATGCTTGAACCTATTCAATAGTCAGGTACTTTCTCTAGACATTATCCTTTGAAGATTAATAATTTATACCACAGACTCAAAGAATAATATATCTTAAAGTTTCTCATTTTTTGTTTTTTTTTTTTAACCTTGCATCAGCCTTCTTACCAGTAATAGAAACCAAAAGAGTATTTTTAATAAGTACAGATAAAAACCTCATAGGAGACAAGTGGTTCTCACCACTCCTGCTCTCCTCTTGGACACATTCACTCCCTGTGCACATTATGTCTTGGTTTATTAGGTTGTAGATATGGGACTGAAGTAGTTCTCTCTCTCTTTGGCATGGATTTACTTGACATCAGCAACTAGACATTAATTGCACTGGACAACTAGAGACCCAGTCTGGATGGTGGGATTGGGTGTAATTGGGTGTATAAAGCCATAGCTCAAGACCTTACCCTGTCTGATTGGGCAAGCCTGTTTTACCACATACCTGCCAAATACTATAATGACCTCCACCCCACAACCACAAGTAATTTTAGGATAAATCTCTCTCTCTCTCGCTGTTTCTCTGTTTCACATTACTTTTATTAGAAATACCATCCAATTAAAAAGCATGGCAATATATTCCTTTTTTTCAAATACAAATCCACTTCCCAGAAGATTTTACCAATGAAACAATAATAGTATTATTATTGTTGTTAATAATAATAACAATAGTAACAATAACAATTACAATAACAAAAACAGAAACAAAAACGAGTTTTAAAAACCCCAAATAACAAAATCAACCACTGTCAAGATAGGTTAAGAGTTTTTCAATTGCCATTAATGGTAAGAAAGTGAAGGCTTATTTTAACTCAAGCTTTTACTGAAGCAAGCAATTCTTTTTATTTTCAACCAAGATGAGAGTGTCTGGAATGTTACTTTTTATTTTTAAAATAAGTCATCATTTTCACCATCAGCACTCAGATAAGAGCCACACTGAATGCAAGACTAGTGGTTGAAAGGTCTGTGCATTTTTGCGGCTTGTTGAATAAATATCAGTAATTCAATTTTGGTGTTCTCAAATTTGTGGAATGTGATATTTGGAAGAGTATAAGAATGGAAAATCATTCCACTCCAAGAAACAAATGCTTTCAATCTTACAACACTGGATGGAAGAAGGGCTTTTTGGTGTGCTTTGTTTTTTCACATAGGAGGACAAGAACAATTAAAGTCTGTGTTACACTTAACAGTAGATAAAAGTGTACTCAGTGATCAAAAGACTTTTTTCTTTTCAATATGGTAATCATACTTAGCTCATCAATACTCTTGTGTTGCTGTTCAAGAATAGTATTCAGTCCTGATACTGTAAAATGTTTCCTAAGAGTGAAAGTGAAACAAGCTTACTCTTAATTTGATTTTAATTTTCGTCAGGCAAGGGACAAGGTGGTTTCCAGCCTAACAGTCTTAGATATCTTTCTCTGCTCAGTGTCTCAAGTTCATACTGCAAAAATCCAGTCCCAGGAACTAACTCAATACTACAGTATTTATTTTCTGTGTGAACTCTCCATAGACAAACAAAAGGTCTCTTAAAAAATAAAATAAAATAAAATACAATTTAAAAAAAAAAAAAAAAAGGAAAAGAAAGGCAACATTCAGCCAGAACTCAGTACACAGTTTATTCTGTGGACTCTTCTTTATTTTCTGTTACTAGGCTCATGTCACATGGAATCACCTCTGCTGCTCTACCTATTGCCAAATGGGACACATTCACAAGGAAACCACATTTGAAGTAAACAACATCTGGGAGCATTGCATACAGTAACTGTTCTGGTCACAGGCAGAGTTTCTTCCTTTGGATGATAGCTGTCATGCAAGTGCCAAGAGTGCCTGTAGCTGGAAAACTGTTATATTGCCAAAAAATAGAGTGACTAACATTCTGTTTGGTACTGCTTGAAGCATCCAGGACCCTTGAGACCCTATAAACACTGAAAACCACTATTTCTGGAATACTGTCTACAACATTTGTATCTTTTATTGTATGTCACTGTTAGAAGTATTACTTATGAGGTTTTAGTTTGGCTTAAACTGAATAAAACTCATGGTCCAAAGGAAAATGAGAAAAGATTGGATGGATCTTCTATAGCACCTGGATCTGCTAGAGGAACCTAGAGTACTGCCTGCAGTTCTGATGCCCACAAGGCAAGAAGGACATGGAACTCTTGGAGCAAGTCCAGAGAGGGCCACGAAGGTGATCAGAGGGCTGGAGCACCTCCCCTGTCATGACCTCCCCTGTTCAGCCTGGAGAAGAGAAGGTTGAGTGGAGACCTCATGGCAACCTTCCAGTGTCTGAAGGGGGCCTGCAGGGAAGCCTGAGAGGGACTGACATCAGGAACTGTAGTGATGGGACAAGGAGTAACGGGTACAAACCAAAAGAGGGGAAATTTAGGCTGCATATCTGGAAAAAAATTCTTTACTGTGAGGGTGATGAGATACTGAAACAGGTTGCTCAGGAAGGTTGTGGATAACCCAACCCTGGCAGTGTTCAAGGCCAGGTTGGATAAAGCCTCGACCAACCTGGTCTAATGAGAGGTGTCTCTGCCTATGGTAGGGGGAGCTGGGACTAGATGATCTTTAAGGTCCATTCCAACCCCTAAATATTCTATGTTTCTATGGTCATTGAGTATGGTCCCTTGGTGCCACTGTTTCTTCTCCATGCAGCCGCATCTGTGAGTGTTTCTTGCTACATCTAAAGAGCAATCAGGCTTTGCAGCCACTCCTAAACCTTCTGAGCATTCATCCTTATACTGTTCACATGGTATATTTTCATCTCCTGGGTATGCAACTTTTTTCTGGTGCCAAGAAACGAAAGTGCTGAGGCAAGGGAAGAAGAATAAGAAAGAGATGAGCCAGACTTGCATGTGTACACAAAAAAGCAAATTAAAAAAGAAATGGAGAAAGGACAGGGGGGAAAAGGAAACAAAGAGTAGAAGTTAAAAGGGAGACCATATTTTCAGCCAAAAGCAGCAGGAAAATAATAATAGCAATTAAATGTTCAGTGGGGTCTGCACCACTGCTCTCCTGCACAACCTTCAGATCTGTTTGGAGCCTGGAGGTGGCAGGAGAGATCCAGGCGGGTTACACCTACCCTCCCATACACCCGGCCTCACTGACATGGCACTGGGTGCCCTCTCCTGATCCATGGCAGGACGCTAGACCTGTCCCAGGAGTCACACGTTCTCTTGTCTGGCCACAAGCAGGCAGGGAGCACCCTCTATCCCCTCCTTGTCCCCATAGGAAGATCAAGGGTGCAATACTGTTAAGAGAAGATTAGAGAGCTTTTAAATTGCATCTAACACCATCTCTTTCATCCTTAGATGCAACTTTGTGGTGTAAATGTCGTGGTGTGAAGACTTAAAAAGATAAAAGTCTTGAACTGCCATTTTTTATTTTTTTCAAAAAATAAATAAATTTTATGCAGAGGAAGGGTCCTCTACACAGCAAACCACTTCAATAGCTTTCTATTTCAGTACAAGAACTGACAATAAAATAAGCATTTGCCTATCATATAGTCCAGCTAGAGGCTACTGGCAAATAAGTAGTTAAATAAACTCAGAAAGCAATAAGATCAGTTATTAAAAAACCCAAATATTCAGATGGTGTGTTGATTTCTATATTGAAATAATTCCAAATAAAATGAAATAAAAGCCTGGTTTTGTGTGTGGTAGACCTGAAAGGTTTTTGGAAGGATTTTTCTGTAGGAAACATAGAGAAGCAACTTACTTAGATGCATGGTAGATGTAATTATGATCTTATGCAGAATTTCTATGCAAAACCTCCCTCCCAGGTTCTTAGAGAAAGAATATTAACCTGGCAGAAGATAAATCTGGCAGCTGGTCAATCACTAATAGGGAGATGTGTGAGCAAAGAAAATTATGGGTGGAGAAAGACAAGATGGGAGAAGTCAGGGGTAGGGAGAGGTTGTGCAGTTTATGACTGTTAAACAAACTGGATTCCAGAATGAGGGCATGACAGTGTGGATGGATGCTATATGGGACTGACTTATTGATTACTGGGCAAACACCAGAGGAGGGAAAAAACAGGACATCTTTATAAATTCATCACAAAACCATTTCTGGAATTACAATATTTTTTTTTTTTTTTTAATTGCTGTCTTCCTTTCAGTTTTATAATTTGTTCTCCTTCCTTAACTTTAACATAGACAATGCCAATCAGTGTTCTCAAAGTGTGACCAAGATTTTAAGATTTAACCTAGGAGTGGGTGTGGTATGTACTTAAACACATTCCTTGAATTAATCTTGATGAAAAGATTATATTACAGGGGCATGGGGAGGGGGAAAGGGAGAAACATCCATTTATACATGGAAATTGTGACAGGGAATCATCTCTTTCCAGACAGTCTTCAAAGTTAGCACACACATTGAAATTTCAGTCATTAACATGCATATTCATAAACAAACCAGGTATCCCTGAGATGTCCAGCGCCCTCAGCCCTCCAGACAAAGCATATGTGCAGAATTTTATGCACAGGTTGCATAAAATGACACGTTCCCTTTCACTTGAAAAGCCTCTGTGTTGGTATGAGGCAGCTGCCCTGGGCACAAGGGCTGTGCATGGCTTTGCAGCGCTGTGAAACCAACACAGGAGAAAGCCTGTGCTTCCCTCTGTGGCTGGCTTCACAGAGCCAGTCTGGTAGGAAATAATGTGCTAGAGGTAATCACCACAATTATTACTGTAGTAGAAACAGTAACCATGATGTGGTTTATTTCCATTCCATTGAAATGTCAAGAATCAGAATTACATGGCTCTGAGGAGTAAACAGTATCTGTGGCTATCATAGCCTTTACACAGGGGCTTCCTTTGTTCCTTTTATTTTAACAGAAAAGCTCTGAAAGCAAAGCTCCTCTGGCACTCCAGTTATGCATGTGAGTACGTGTGCTAATGTGCATGGAACAAAAGGGTGGAGAGGAGCTCTGGGCTGTAGTTACTACTTGGAGTACGTCTGCTTTGTACTTAGTAACCTTCTGCTTCCAAGAACAGCTCGATAAATCACGCCTCTTCCACTGAAACTGCATGCACACACCACTGTACATTTTCAGCAGGGATCCAGATGTAAGCAATTAGGCCACGCTGGGCTATTCTGCTGCCTCCCATATATGAGACATGTCTAAATAAGAATAATCCAGCTCCTTCTTAAAAACATGCACAGTTCTTCCCAGACAGGCCGTGGTTAGCCCTCGCTGGCAGATCCAGCGAGCACTTTCCAAAGTCATGGTCTAAATAGATGTCTAGACACTGCTCTGACTGCATGTTGGGACAAGGTCCTAGCATCCACCAGACCTCACTTCCCTCTTGCTTTCCTGTATGAAGAGCTCCAGCTCTGAGGTGCAGGGAGATTGAACCAGATGACCCAACACAGTCCTTTCTAACCTGACCCATTCTGTGAGTCTGTGAAGCATAATGTACCCTAGGGGTCAGGGACAGCTATTTGGTCTGGGTCCTCCAAGAGCTGTGCTCAGGACTGCTCTCAGTCCTCTCTGGATGTGAGGTTTGCCAGACACCTCAGAGGATGCTGTCATTTCCACTTCTGTTCTATGATGAAATTCCAGTAAATAAAAGAACAGCTAGGGAAAACTGCTATGCTGCAGGGAAAGGTTTAGGCCTTCAGTAATGTCTAAACAAATGGCAACAAGCCACTTGGGTTGCATTTCCTTTCCTCAAGAGATTTCAGACTGCTCTGAATACAATAAACAACTGCCACTGGGGAAGGCAGACATATTTTTCTTTTCTCTTGAGGTATTGGAGATGTCATTCTGTGTTCTGTGGTGGAAAAAAATTGTGTCTTGAAGTAACTGGAAGGTTCCCATCAGTGAGATGTAGAGAGAAAAGCTCTAAGCAAGCTATTTGATTGCCATTTGAAAAGCTGCCAAAGGTGGATGGCATTACAGAGAGATGGTACAGGAAGGCTTTATGACACTAAAAATGACATTCCAGCCCTCTTTCAACTGTAACACTGTATTAGCTACCAGTTGGTTAGTATGATAGCCCAAATGTTCTAGTCTTGAAATACTTGACAAGTCCACTGGACTGGGCTGCACTGACCCCAAGAGATGACTATGGTAAAAACATTCAAGTCATCCTACATTTCTGTCCCTAGATTTATTTTTGCAGTATGTAGACACATATTGAACTATGAAAGGTATAAAGTTGTCTATGATAAAGGAGGATTTTTACAAGGAGGTTTGACACTCTCCAACTTTCTTCAAGCTGTGAAAAAATTCCTGAGAAACCACTGGGAAGAAAGGAGCATCCACTCACTGTGTGGTACAGCTCGTGACTGCTCAGTATCTGTGGGGTAGGGGAGAACAGCAACCATTAAAATGGATTCAGTATTCCGGAAAAGCTATATTTAAGCATTAAAATTTTCATACATACAAAGAATATATATTAAAAAAAAAAAAAAGTTGGTCCTTTACTTCCCATTGTGNATATATATATATATACACATACACATAATCACATAATTGTAAAGCAGGAAAGCATTTCGTTGTCTGGCCTTTGAAGGCTGGGGTCCCACAAACAGCTACAGAAGAGAGGTTTGGCTCTGCCTGCTGGCTAATGTGCCACCTGCCAGAAAGCCCTTTCCATTTGGTGTAGATTCCTGGTTGACACAGGCAAGCAGAAATGTTGAGTGCTGCAGGGAGAACTCTCTGCGTTTCAGTTCCCCCACAGGAATGTCTGGGGCTGTTCCTCAGGAAACATCCTCCTCTAATCCTGCAGGCAGCCAAGGAAGCAGGGAACATGCTCCTGATGGCCAGCACACCCTTAAGAAATGTTCATCTGCAGGTCTGGCTGTATTTGTTTGCTACTTGACTGTGACAAAAACAAAAGGCTTCTCAGTAATGGTGGATTTCATTTACAACACCCTTTCCTTCTCTAGACTCCTCTCAGTCTGTCTCAGCATGCCATCCCACCAGGCTACTCAGCAACCCCAGCAATATTTATTCTTCTTATTCTCTATCTGGTCTTTTCTTCTTTTTGTTTTATGCCTTTTACAAATAAAGATAAGACTGTTATCCAGGGAGGCATAAGCAAACTCCCCTTTCTTGAGAAGGTGCAAGTTACTGATGCTGAGCTTAGAGGTCAAGAAATGTAGGCGGCCTCTCTTCAACTACCATGAGCAAACAGTGTTTGCATGTCTGTAGGCAGCAGTAAGAGATGACTTTTCAAACCTCCTCATACTAAGATCATGGCCAAAAGCAGCATGAGGATGTATTTTCTCTGACTATTTCAGTGGACTTTGAATCCGAGATGGACCACATGTCTGTGGGTACGAAGCACCTACAGCATAACAGAGCCATGCTGTCCCCATATGTTCTAATCTTTGGACTTTCCTGACATTCATTGGGTGACCTGTAAAGAGATCTTGCCTTCCTGTGCCACACAGCACACCTTTCCAAAAGTTCTCTTTCTCAGCAGATGTTTCTAGGTCTGGTTCTTTTGCAATTTGGGTTCTAATTTCACTTAACTTCCCAGCTACCCAGAGTTTTACCTCGCAGTGGTCTCTGAGACAGGTTCACCAGTTTCTCATCACAATCACTCACTTACACACAGGCAGTCCTCCTAACCAACAGTCATTTGGAGATATAGGGCTATTTGAAACCAAACTTTAGCAGCAAGATCTGCCAAAAATTTTCATTAAAATAAACATGACCGCCCCTCAGATTCTGCTAACAGCTGTTACAAGAGAACAGAGTTCCTCATGCAGCATGAGAGGACAAGCTTGTCTTTCAACTCCTCTGGCAGACGATGGAAATAGAGGTTTGATATGTTTTGGAGGATTTGTTGCTTGTTTTTGTTGTNATAAAGGAGGATTTTTACAAGGAGGTTTGACACTCTCCAACTTTCTTCAAGCTGTGAAAAAATTCCTGAGAAACCACTGGGAAGAAAGGAGCATCCACTCACTGGGTGGTACAGCTCATTACTGCTCAGTATTTGTGGGGTAGGGGAGAACAGCAACCATTAAAATGGATTCAGTATTCCAGAAAAGCTATATTTAAGCATTAAAATTTTCATACATACAAAGAATATATATTAAAAAAAAAAAAAAGTTGGTCCTTTACTTCCCATTGTGTTTGCATCACTTCTGCACAGCATGAAACACACCAAAACACGCTAACATCTTAAATATTTCTGGAGTTCAGACACATTATATATAATTATATATATATATATATATA
>VZTT01030433.1:36066-51341 GCA_013400855.1 Buphagus erythrorhynchus | reverse complement strand
CATGCAATCCTGATTCATTTCCTCAGTGGCTGTTTTGCTCATGTAAAGACCCTCACACAGAAGGCAGAATTAGCAAGAACCCAGATGCACTGCAAAACACACCACAGCAGCATCACTAAATGATCTCTATAGCACAAGAAATGTTGGTTCAGGCCTTATTTAGGAGTTTACTGATTCTTATAATGCCCTTAATGCGCAGGTCTGTCACCACCCTTGCTGCCTGTGAACATCTGCCAACCATCCTGTGCTGCTCACTGCAAAATGCTTCCACAGGTGATGCTGCACCCTCTTATGGGAAGTGAGAACCTCCAACCCATTGAGGTCAGAGGATGCCCTCATGCTTTGAGAGAATTTAGCCAGTGCTAGACTGTCACATGTCCCACTCACACATGTTGAGAGGCTGGAGGGAAACCATTTGCAGCCTCCTCTTGAGTCCTGGGCTCCAGGCACAGAAACAAAAACAGAACTGGGGACCACACTGCCCACATTTGGCCAGACATGGCTTGTGTCCACCTGCATTTCTGCTTGCCCAGTAGTTCTATACTGAGGAATTGCATGACTTGTCCTCCCTGGGTATCTTGACCTCTACAATACAAATGAGGCTTTGATCTTCCTTGGTTTCTTGTCTACAGAGGTGGGTAAAAAAATGTGCTTCAGCTGTATGCAGGCTTGTACTGAGGTAAGACAGCCATAAGATTTATGCATTATTTTCTTTGTCTTTACTTTTTGGCAAAGAGACACTGGGAATAGAATAGAATAGAATAGAATAGAATAGAATAGAATAGAATAGAATAGAATAGAATAGAATAGAAGTATTACAGCTGAAAGGGGTCTACAACAATCAGCTAGTCCAACTATCTGAACACTCCAGGGCTGACCAAACATTAAACTATGTTATTAAGGGCATTGTGCAAATGCCTCTAAACATTCCCCACCAGCAGTAATGCACCACAAATTGGCAAGCATATTGGACTGAGAGCAACGTTTTCACAGAGTTTTTGCTGACAGGTGGGTGTGAACATTACTTTTTGTTTGGTTGTGTGGCTTTGGTTTGCTTGGTAAAAATTTACCTCAGTTCTTTGGTTTTCATTGCCTGAAGGATAGATGAGGCTGCAGGATGAGGCAAATTGCAAATCAGTTAATGAAGCAGGAATAATAAACAGTCTCAGTAAATTCAAAAGTCATTTCACAGAGAGCATGTCAGCAAAAGACAGAAGTTTTCTCTCACAGTTATTGTGAAGAATGTAACAGTTGAACATCATCTAACTGTAAAAGTTAATTAGGAATAACATATTGAGGATTAATCACAGAGAAGAGAGAAGAGCAAATCAAGAAATATTGAATAAAACTTGCTACATTTTCCTTATTTTTCCTAATGTACTTCAATATTGCAGCTCAAATAAAGGTAAGATTCTAATATTTTTAATCACATGATACACTTATTGGGACACTTTGCTCTAATACATGACATTAGAAGAGGCACAAGCTAGATGCTTGAAAGGGAAAACCTGTAGCATTCATTTTAATTTGATTCCTATTCTTTTGATTGACAGGAAATTACTTTCCTGTTTGTGATATATGGCAGTGACACTCATGCACACTGAAGTAATGTGACAGTGATGACTTCAAAGTACAGTCATTGCAAGATATACATTCAGGGAGGTTCTACTGTCTGCTGTTACTACTCATGAAAACATGATAAATAATTAAAGAATTATAGTACTTTGTTTTCTAGCAAGTACAATTCTGGACTTCACAGCGCCTGTGAGAAGTCTTGACAGCTGTAAATAGAAACAACAAAAGTGCCTAATTTCAGGTCTGTCCTCAAGTGTATGGCACTGTGTCTCTGCTACAGCAGTGCCAGTGGGACATCACACCCTCCCCAGAGAGGCATAGTGCTGACAGCAAACCTCATCCAAAATTGTTCCATGAACAAGAGATTATCTCTCTTTTACAGATGAAGTCAGAGGTTGAATTTTTATTGACTTGCACAGTGGCACCAAGGCAGCTGATGGTTCAGGGAGTGGGACTGAAGTCCTGTCTCTGCTGTCTTAGTGCAAATGTGAAAAGGAATATTAGCTTTTATTTGACTGAAAGTGTTGGCTGCCACTCAGATGAAGAGTCCCTCATGGATTTTCTATGTGGAGAAGGGGAGGACAGGGAAATCTGTCAAGAGTCACAGAGCTGCCCATCAACAGCACTGAGACCCCATGCTTCTTGTTACACCATGAAAGGGGCCATGTCCTCCTCTTCTCTTCCTCCCTCACCCCTGTGGAATCTCACAAATCCCATCTCCACAAGGAATCATGGCCCTTTTGGCTCCTTTCACCCTTGAAGCCTACAAGATATTGATGTGGCTATTTTGCTGTATTTGCTTGCATTTAAGATCTACAGACACCCTTGGGCATGTAGTGACAGGAAAAACAATTTGGTAGTAGCAGCAACAGCAAAGGAAAGTAACTATTACCTGGGAAGATCTGTTTCTCCAATTATAAAGACCAAATTATATTTTATTACAGGACTGCACCAGCCACGCTAGATGAAATTTGCCAAACACGTCATCATCTTACAAGAGGCAGCAATTCTACAGCTATCACTAAACAAGGTTATGTAGTCCAGACTGCTAGAGCAGCTTCAGAAAGAGAACATAAAAACAGAATTCTCCAGACTTACCAGTTCTGGAAGAATTTAAAATTGCATATTTAAGACCTGTGTTTAGAATAAAAATCCACCTCTCTGGGATTTTAGATGGAATGTGATTTTATGAACTTTCATTATGTCTGTGCTGACATGTCAGAATGAACTTGGGTCTCATCCCAGGCTGGCTCAGAGGGGATACACTAACTGTGGTGGACAGGGGAAAATGGTTCTCATGGCTGTGTGTGCTACAGGGAGGAGCAGATGTCCTTGGTAGACAATGTCAGTGTGGAACACCAAGCATGATGCACCAGCATATATGTTTTTTCCCAATAAAGGAACATGGAAGACTACCAGCTCAGATGGTAAAAGCTTTTGCTCATCATACTCAGTCAGGCTCGCATCTCTTCAGGTTTCCATGACCACAGTGCCCACGACAATTTAGCAAAACAGCCACAGCACTGTCCAGAGACAAATTCTGCCAATGATCTGTAGTGAAGGAACTGGTTTTAGATAGCTGGATCACGATGCAGGAAACCAGTGAAAGACTGAACAAGTCATGAAAAGCTCTCCAACCGTGGACCTCCCTAGGGCTCCTCACAAGTAAATATGCTGCTATGCCAACAGCATTTGATCCTACCCTAATTAGAATTTCACCCATAAAAGCCTAGTGGCACCCTAGGAGACTGTCCTACCAAGCATGATTTCCTCAGCTGCTAAGAACACTGACTGAAGAAAGCAACAAAAGGAAATCCTCTCTCAGCAGGGAAACATTCCTTCCTTCAGTTCTCCCAAAAAGGAAAAAAAAACTACATCCTTTTTCAGGCTGGTAAGCCTAATGTTTGCCTGAGTGTTCCCATGTTTCCTATTTTGTCTAAACTATGTCTGTCAAAGTGAAGGACAGGTTTTGAACAGGAGCATGGCACAAAGAGCCAGAGCCTTCTACTGCCTGTATCCTTGAGGTGAGGATGGCACACAGATGCCAGCTGCCTTTCTGAGATTCACACACAAGCAGAAGATCTTTGGCCTGAGTGAGTTACCTCAGTGCAGTATCTTGTGGGGCAGTGTATGAGACTTTGGGAAGAAATGCCAAGGGACAGTGGAACTGAAGCATTGCTGGGGACACTGCAGAAAACATACACTCTTACTTTGCTCTTGTCTGCCATCTCTTCATTTCCTCGCACATGGCTGCCATGAGTAGGGCCAGTGATTTCTTTGTCTAAAATGGCACCTGTGATTAATTAAATTTGGAGGAGGGACATCAGTATGACTATAAATAGTAAATGTATTTCACAAAAACATTCCTACAGAAGGAGCTAGAAGACTATCCTTGATTCAGCAAGCACTCCAGCACGTACTTAAATCTCATTGAGGTTTAATGGGGTTTAACGGAACTCTGAAGACTTTTCCCTACACAGCATTCTAAGTGATGTTGTGAATGCACAGGGCATATAAGAGATTGAATGTATTTGGCTTATGAAAGGCTTATTTTCTTTCCTGGAGTTGTACCATTTTACATGAAGCAAACCTCTAAGAAGACCATTATTTCAGGTCATTTTGTTGGCTACGTCTACTTACAAACTTTCTGTTTCACTTCTACATCACACCCTGCCCTACATGAGGATCTCAGTTAGATTGAATAATGCATTCCAGAATTTAGGTACAAAATTATGTATAAGATGTCAAGAAATGTGCCACGTTTTCAGATCCTTGAATGCTAAGTGATATAAACTATACAGAGGAAATTTCTCCCTGCGCACGTGGAGATTTTTTATTTTCATAAGCCATCATATAAAAGCAACTTCTAATATAAATAAAAGCTAGTTTCATCTGAAATGCAAGCAGTGAGGGCAATTAAAAGGAAATAAATGCATAGGCAGTGAATCTAACTTTGGCCTCTCTTAAAAAAATATTTATGGAATTATTGAATTTACAGGTCACATTACAACATCTTATTTTTTTCCTCCTCCTTAAGATGTTCATCTTGAACTATTAAAAGGAAAGGGGCCTCTGATATCACTCTGTACGTAAACTAACTCCCAAGCACCTGTTTAGGAATGAAAAATATGTTTTATTTCCAGAAGAATTGCTCATACCCTCTCCACCTCCATCGAAAGGGCCAAAAAAGCCACAGATATTGCAAAACTGAGTAAGAGAACTGCAAGCAGCTCCGTATCACAGAACTATATATACATTCATATATAGCCACAGCTGTTCTTGTGCTGGTGAGAACATGCTTATATAACATGCTTAGGAGACTCCTAGGAAGGGGAACAAAAGATTTCAGAATAGATGTACTTCTGTTCAGTTACTTGGTGAGCAAAGCATCGGGCTGGAACTCAAGGTACCATCGGGTGATACTGGGTGAGTCACGTTGCCCAGTGACTCATAGAATTAGGTGTGAAACTGATTTTACCTGGGATAAGAGCTGCATACAGAAGAGATGTTACTCTCATTCCAGGTGGTGGAAATTATGCCAGTACTGCCCTTGCTGAACTTTATGAAGAAGATGCAGATTGACCTGATTCAAAACTCAAATGGAAGTCAAAATTCACAAGTTAGAAAGCTTTTAGGATGAAGCCATTAGACCTACTCAAATATACATCCAAAACGCACACAAACATATTGAACTGGACAAAAATATTTGTGCTATTAAAAAAATAAATAAAAAAAGGTGTCAGTAGTTAATTGTTGACTGAAGCTTAATATCTGTTNGAATGCTGTGTTTCAATGTCAGAAAAATCCATGATTCTTATTTTTTGTAAAAAAAAAAGTTTTGCTTTGAATTTAAATGAAAACACAAAACAAAACAAAACAAAATACAAAACAACAACAAAAAAAGGAAAAAAGGTGAGGTCTACAAATCATTTTGTGGTCATATGAGACAACCCATTGTGGCTACCTCATAAGGCAGTATTTTGCTTTGAAACACTGAATACATTGTGTGATATTTACATATGCCTCACTATTTTAGGATAATCCTGGACTTTATCAAAAGAGGCATGACCAGAAGGATGAGGGAGCTGGGTCTGCCCCTTTACTCCACTCTTCTGAAACCCCACCCTGAATGCTGCATCCAACTCTGGGGTCCCTGGCACAGGAAAGGCATGGATCTGCTAGAGCAGGTCTGGAGCAGGGCTATCAAGATGATCAGAGGGGTGGAGCTCTCTTCTATGAAGACAGGCTGAGAGAGATGGAGTTGTTCAGCCTGGAGAAGAGGAGGCTTAGAGCTGACGTCTTTGCAGCCTTCCAGTACTTAAAGGGAGCTGGAGAGTGATGTTTTACATGGGCAGATAGCCACAGGACAAGAAGTAATGGCTTTAAACTGCAGGAAGGTGAGTTTAGATTGGATATTTGGAAGAAATTCTTCACTATGAGGTTGTGAGGCACTGGAACAGGTTGCTCAGAGAAGCTGTGGATGCCCCACCCCTGGATGTCTTAAAGGCCAGGCTTAGATCCACCTGGTTTAATGGAAGGTGTCCTGCCCCATGGCAGTGGGTTTGGAACTAGGTGATCTTTAAGGTTCCTTCCAACACAAACCATTCTGTGATTCTATCATTTTATGAATTAAACAAAGAACACTCAGAGATTTTCAAAATTACAGACCAGATGCTCTTATGAAATGTTTGAAACAATTTTGAATATTAGGCAAAAACACTCAGAGATAAACAGATATTGTGAGGTAACTCTACGCAAGAAAAATGCTGGCCTTCTGTAACAATTGTTAATGAAATGAAGCTCTACACAAAATTAATGTCTTCTCCCAGACTACTTGGATGGTATCAATTTCACAAGCTAGCACTTCCCTTAGGAAAAGAATTTCAATTTTAAAAAAATTCCTTTTTTTTTTTTTTTAGGAATAATTAGGAGGTATGTTCTGGTACTTTGTATCATCTGTGTGAACAGCAAATAAAGCTGTGTAAATTTTTAAACTTTTTCTCATTGCAAGCAATCTTTTTCCCGCATATTTAAATATGCCTTGGGCTAAATATCTAGAAATTTTGTCCATAAAAAGTAATAGTTTAATGTTAGATTCTTTAGCTATAAACAACAAGCAATGTAGTACAATTTCTAGAAGTCGGCTTCTTGGTTACACTATGACAACTATTTTGCAATTTTAAGTATTCTTTCTTAAGCAAAAGTGAATAGTATTTATTGCCTATAAATGGCAGAAGTAGCACCACCCACATACTACATTTCTGATTATACAGTTCACTGCTGTAAGACTGCTACAGTCTCTGTTTTGGAAGTAACTCCTGGCAGTATTTTTTATATATATGGTCTTTCAGTTCTTAACTTTTCTGACCACATACCAAAGCAACTACAAAAAATCCAAATTACAGACTCATGGAAGATGAGATCACTGAGTCCCACCATTAACTCAGCATGGGTTATGACTCTTCCTTTTGGTATTTTCTCTTGTTGCTGCCAGCCACATGAAATGTGCAGTCCAACCATACTCATCTGCAGTTTTTATGTCTCTTTCATAAAGTATGATAATTTTTTCCAAGGCAGTAGTTATTATTTACACCTTGCAAATGCATAGTCTGATAATGAGGGTGAGATATAGGCTCATCTCCAGGAACATAAGCAGTCCATTTCAGGAAGAATGACTTATTCCATGTTCTGCCACTGTTATGACTCCTGCTGGTTTTCCTGCCCTCTTCTTCCCTCTTCTCTTGCAGTCATAGCATTAACATTTATGATGAGTATAAACAGACCATACTTGGCAATTGCAAGATCTAGATGCCTTGCTTGGGAATATATTTTCAATGTCTGCTTTTGTGCTTTGTTTCTTCATTAGATACACTTGTAGCAGTACTCATGAAGCAGAGAGGTCTATTTACTCTGGCTGATAGGAATTCTCTCTTCCCCTATCTCTTTATGACTCACTCTTGATTCTCATGCAACAGCTAATAATTTCTTTTGATAATCCAAAATATATGTGTAAATACTTTCTCATCCCAAGCAGCCTTAAAATGAAAAAATGCTTACTTTTAATTTTACACCAATGAATACCAAAATTTTGGATGCCTATTTCTTTATTCATGTTCATAAAACTAGATAAGATGTAACTGATCACTGACTGATTCCTCTGTTATAATGTGCTTTTATTAATAATAACTATGCCATTAGAAAATGTGATTTTTCAGGGTAAGCAACATCTGCTTTGGACCACTGGAGGCAAGTACAGTGACATCAAGAAGAAAAGGAAGAAACTGGTTAATTGGAGAGACATTAAGATGCAATGTAAAGAATGCTGGTTTTGAACTAGCATAATGAGTTTAGGGGAGCTAAGCCTTGGGCTGTAGTGGGTTTGCATGACACGATTTTCATGGGAGTTGGGGGAAACCGCTGGGGTTGCTTCTGTGAGAAGCTGCCAGAAGCTTCCCTCATGCCCAACAGAGCCAGTGCCAGCCATTTCCAAGACAGACCCACTACTGGCCAAGCCCAAGCCCATCAGTGACAGTGGTAACATGTCTGTGAGAATATATTTAGGAAGGGGAAGATGGCTGCACCGCAGTAGCTGGACAGAGGAGTGAGAGGCACAGCCCTGCAGACACCAAGGTGAGTGGAGAGGAGGGGGAGGAGGTGCTCCAGGTGCTGGATCAGAGATGCCCCTGCAGCCAGTGGTGCAGACCATGGTGAAGCAGCTGTGCTGCACAGCCCTGGGAGGTCCATCAGGGTGCAAGGGACCCACCTGCAGTCCATGGAACAGACCCATGCTGGGACAGGGGAATGTGCCCAAAGGAGGCTGTGACCCTGGGGGAAGCCCACGCTGCAGCAGGCTCCTGGCAGGACCTGTGGTCCCCTGAAGAGGGAAGCCCACACTGGAGCAGGCTCCTGGCAGGACCTGTGGTCCCCTGAAGAGGGAAGCCCACACTGGAGCAGGTTTCCTGGCAGGACTTGTGACCCTGTGAGGGACCCACACCGGAGCAGCCTTTTCCTGCAGGACTGCAGTCCATGGAAGGGACCCCTGCTGGGGTGGCACATGAAGGACTGCAGCCTGGGTGAGGACCCAAATGAAGTGATGCAGGCTGAGTCGTTTCCTTTCTGAAAGAGTAATGTAAATGTGTGGCACCCCAAGGATTTGCAAAGTTGTCAAAGAGTGTGATCTATGTCAGTAAGATCAAATGCTGAGCACTGCGGGAATCAAGTGACTATTTCAAGTCCATATCAAAAGATATAAAGAGCAGAACAAGCTCTGCAGTGCAGTTGCTGAGCAAAGAACCCAGCAACACGACAAAATGAAAAACACAAAGTGGTGGTGTAGTCAGATTATACAGCGACATGAGATACAGACTTTGTGGCATTTCTGAACTACCAGATTATCATCTCTAATGCTCTGTCACAGAGAAGCACAACAGAATCAAATTATTTGTGTATTGCTTGTAATTAAAAATCCATTATAATACAGCAAAACTCCTTCAAGTTTAATAGTTCCTCAAAGTTTGGAAATGTATTGACCATGGGCTTTCTGCCTGCTCAGGCTTCCCTCTACTTTGTCTGTTCATATACAATAACAAAGATAACACCTTTCAGTGCTAAGGAAATGACATCACCCTCTGGCATGTGTGGAGCTTTCAAACATTCCTCTGGTGAAAATCAGAAGTGTTTGAGCCCATAGCTGGGTTATGTTTCTGTCACTGCCAGCTGAGGGGAACTTGATCATAATTGCATCTCAACAGTCTTATAATATAAATTGTAAATTTTTCAGGTAGATGTGAAAGAAATTAGATTAAATGATGACTCCTTTTCCCAACAGACAAACCAGAAAAACAACTGAACAGTTAACCTCTTGCTAAAGAATCTGTGATTTATTTTCTTTGGATGTCTTGATGAGAAACACATACACTTAAATTATAAAGTCTGAGAAAAAGACTTATACTTTGTGATATGTATAATTAGAGTGCAAAAGGCAAAAAAGAACAGTGGGCTCTGTATGGCTCAGTGAGTAGTCTCCTAACTCTTATTTTCAGTATTATATGACTCAGTAAATTCCTATTCTCTTAAATTCTACAGTTCCACAGCCTGAAATACATTTTTAACAAACTCATAACAACAAGTTCATCTGGGCAGAGACTGTGAAAATTCAAGTGAATAACAAAAGTTTTCCAACAATATCCATTAGATACATATGCTTCAGTGAGTAATAAGCAGAATTTTAACACATGTGCAGGAACTAAAGGACTGATTACTAGCATTAGCAAGCATTTCTACAAGATAATGGTTCAGGTTTTGCAGCACAGTTTGATCTTTATTTCAATTAACAGAATAAAAGTTATACTCCCAGCACTGAAATAGACTGAGATAAACAAAACACAAGACATTTTATACATCTTCCTTTCTTATCTATGCGTAAATGAGTTATGACCAGTTCCATGCCTCAGCTACCTCTGCCAAATCAGGAGAAGAAAAGAAGTACTCTGTAACTCTTCTTTCATAAAAAGGGATGAGGTAAACAATTTGGAGTCACCCAAAAGGTGAGAAGACTTTTCTCTGATTAGCATGTCCATTTCCTGTCAAACAGAATTTGTTTCACCCATACTAATGCAAATATGTATGTGTCTGTAGTTTCAGAGTGGCATGCAGGATTGAACATGCATTTCTAGGCTCTTATCTCAAAAAATTAAGCCAGTAGTACTGGAAAACCTTCACACAAGAGCAGAAGAATTATTAAATCTCCAGAAGACTTTCCAGAAGCAGAAAGACTAAATAAGGTACAAATCTTCACTCTGTGAAAGGAGGACAGATGGAAGGTGTAATGCAGGTCTGTGTAATTATGGGTGTCAAGAAAAGGACAGATATGGATTAACTGTTCATTGGCTTTTCAGGTATGACATCCAGAGGCAATCAAACAGGCAGGCAGTAAGAGAGGTTCAAGAAAAAGAAAGAGCTGATGAGACTTCAAGCAATTACTTGAGGAATTCACTGCTGAAGGATTGTGAAGATGCTAAAATTTTCTGTGGGCTATATAGAAGATTGGATGTCATGATGAAACAGGAACCCCCAGAGGATTGCAAAACACAGGGAAATTGTATCTGGCAAAGAAAGACTCTGCCAAGTACTACAGCAAGTGAAGGTACTCTGTTACTGTACTCCTGTCTATAGATACACCTTTTTTGCCACTGTTAAACATGTGCTACTAGGCTTAAAAAAAATCTACGTGCAGGCAGTAAGACAGTGACAGTATTCAAATCAGTTGAAAAATTTCTAATAACATCAACACAGCTTATTTTCTTCATTTAAGTTATTATCCTCCAGACTGCAATCCACTGCAGTTTACAAGCTCTTTGTGTTACTTCGCACAAGTAATGAGATTTACATATCCGATACTCAGGAAATCAACACTTTTTTTTCTAGAGGACGTATCAATACAATTTTTACAGTAAAAGACACAAATTATCAAGATCACTTGACACTTCAAATGGTAGTCTTTCACTTCCAAATATTTTTATTTGGAAAAAAAAAAAAAAAAAAGGATTGTTTTCATTGCCTAGCTTCATCTATCTTTTCCAGTACAGTATATTCATTTTCAGGGATCTGCTCCAACTCTTTCTTTGTTTGGAGTCTCTCCTACTTGACTGCCAAGACATCGTGTAGCTCTTGGTCTGTGTTGCTTCTTATTCAACAGCTAGGGAAAATTAAATATGCTTAAGATTCTTATACTACCCTAATACATGATTCATTTGATTCTCAAAAGCTGGCAGGACTGCTACAGTTCAGCAATTACATCCACAATACTACATAGCTGACTTTTGGTGTCACTCAGATAGTGTTATTTAAGGCTCCAGTGGTATTATCATATTTTGTTTTCTCTGAGCTTTCCCAGGAAATTTTAAGCACATTCTCATGTCCCCTTTGATTTCTTTCATGTAAAATCTCCAAAATGGTATATGGTAAAATGTTCCATCCTCTACTGCCAACACCTCAGCAAGCCAGTTTGTCCCACCACTCACAGTGTCTCAATCTTGACTCTTGCTACAATATCAAAGGCATTACAACTGCTCAGTAGTTTAAATAATATCACAGCTGAGGTCAGTGGCAAAGCAAATTTTGACTTAGCCAGGTAGGCTGGGGTTAAGGAAATGATAAATAAATAATTACTACAGGATTGCTGTTTAAATGTGCCAGGAAATAGAGGTCAGAAAGAAATGAAAAGTTAACGTGTTTAAGTACAACAGTACTGCTACACTACAGATAGCTCTACTTATTGTATAGCCTAAAAACTACTGTTTCTCAAATTACTAGTACCTCTTTCACTAATTGGCACTAGGAAATGACAGTGACAGTGATTTTTGTACCTTTTTGAATCCCTGTGATGTAGCTTTACTGTACTATTCTATCTTAAATCTTCTATTTGTAGTGATCCCTTTCCTCTTCAGCAAACCATGGTTTTATCTACTCTTAAAACCTCTTGGAAATCTTTCCAGTATTTGTGCATTCCCCAGTGTGCTTCCTCCTAGTCTGTGTGTTTTACTTGAACAGTTTCTTAATCTTTTGGAATTAAACAGCTGTTAAACCTTCTTTCAAACAGGTGTTAATTACTATTGCTTTCTGATCGCATCTCTAACCCAGTTTATATCTTTAATCCTGTAGCAACTTCTTTCCTTTTTAAAATATTTTTTTTAAATATACCTGAAATAATTTTGGATATGTCTTCTTGTTTTTAGCATTATAGCAAAATTGCAGTCACATTTCTGACAACTACTGAAACCTCATAAGGCAGCAGAGAAAAATGGGAAAGATGAGGGTTTCAGTCACTACAATTTTTGAAACTTCAGCCCTCTGATTAGGAACAGATCCATTTTCATCAGTCCAGAGATAATAAAATATGATGAATTATAATCTTTTGCTTAAAAAAGGATTTTCAGAGATTGTTACAGACTCTTGTATACTTGAATAAAGTTATTTACTTGAAGAGGACTATTCAGTTTATTTGTATTGGTATTCAAGGCTTAGACATCTGGAGAAGGAGCCCCAATACCCTCAGGTTTGTCTATCATCCAGAGCTAGGAGAGACCTTGTATAGTTTTGGAGGTTTTGTACAACACATAAAATAGTTGTGGTTATTAAAATTGAACATATGATTATAAAACAAAAAGGAGATAAGAACTAGACTGTTAAAGGAAAGAACTGAAAACATGCTGGTGAAAATCTAACATCCAAGCAATGAAAAAACGAGCTGCTTTATTGACCTCAGCAAACGTGAGTGTAGACTTCATCTGTTCTTCAGAACAGCTGCTACTGGCTTCACTTAAGCTGGCAAATCTATTTTGTGTTCAGATTTTGGCCATCTTCATTTCTCACGTGGCAGCCCAAGTCAAATCCTTGCATTTCATTAATTTTGTCTTGGTAGCACTTAGCACTTACCCTTGTTTGATCAAGGAATTTACCAGTTCCACTGCATAGGTTACCAGCTAGCACTGAAAGGAACTGGATAAATTATCTGCAGATGGCAGATAGTAATAATCAGTGACTCAGGAGAAATTTACCTTTTTTGAAAATTCTGAAAACTTTAAAATATTCTTTTAAATGTATGAGATCAAGAACTGAAAAGTAATTTCTATGGGCCAGTTTATGACTAACTCAAACATGGTTACCTAGAGAAGTTGAACAGATTGGCTGGCTTTGATCCCTCCAGTTCTTTTACACTCAGCCAGTCTGTACAGCTGCTTCATAGGTCCAGGCAAAAAAAGTGGGCAACTTACTCAGTGTTTTATAGACAGGCGAGTGCAGAGATGATCAAGAGGTCTAAAAGAAAATCTAGGTTATGTGTTGCCTGTTTTTACCAAAAAAGAAGTTTTATCAGGGATTTCAAATTACTGCTCTTCTGAATCAATCAACAAGGACCATAAACATAACATCTACCTGCATGTCCCAGGGCAACTGAAACTGTCAGGCCAGGATGACTTTTTCTACATTGGCTTAGATGATATGCACTGCTTACTCTGAAACCCCTTTTTTCACTGCGATGGTATCCTCCTGCTCTATTCTCACAACAGTTCTTACACTCAGATGAAGGAGATCACAAGACAGCCTTGTACCACTGCAATGACTTCTTGTGAAACATCCAGCAGGGAGGATCCTGAGGCAGCACATTACAGAATCATGAAAAGGTTTGAATTGGAAGGGACATCAAAGATTATCTAGTTCCAGCCCCTCTGCCATGCACAGAGGATACACTCACTAGAGCAGGTTGCTCAAAGCCGCATCCAACCTGAACACTTCCAGGGATGGGGCACACACAGCTTCTCTGAGCTACATTTTCTTTTGATATTATGTACACTTTGGTCTTTACACTCAAAAGCAGGTTTCTGTGGAGGTTTTGGAACTGTGTAGCACAAGCGCATTCTGCCTTCTTTCAGATGCTTTCCCTGACAGCTGCCATGTGCAGTTCACCTAAGGACCAGTTAGAAATGTTATTGTTAAACTTACATGAATCTGATTAATAGACTGCTGTGCTTTTAATTGCATGAGTTATAACTTCTACATAAAAGTCTACAAAAAAAAATTCCTGCTGGATAACAAACAAAGTGGAAGATAATAGATTAATCCTAGTCAAGCTGTATTTGCTACTAGACTTAAGAGAAAAATTCCTTTATAGGAGCTGTGTCTAAATTTGCACAGTGTCAGAGCCGTCAGCTCCACAGACAGAAATTGCTGGCTTTTAAAAAGCCTCTACTTGCTGGGAGTCTCTAAATTAATGAGGAAAGTAACAGCCTCTACATTTTCTATGTCCTGGTAGGTTGCCATTAAGTTAAGTTCACAGCTTTTCTATGTTTGGGGTGGCAAAGATGCCATATTTGGCCAAGAGCTGGACTCATAGTTTTTAAGTCTTGTGAACAAGTGCAGAGAGATAAATACTCCCAGGCAACGAGATACTGTATAACTCTGTGTGTGCTCACACAGGATAGGCATTTTAATAGGCTGTATTCCTGAGCTCTGGGCAGCTCTTCTCTTTCACTGGCCAGAGCAAATGCTCACTTTTCATGTGTCTGTTACACAGTGCACATAAATATTTCTCTCTACATGTAAATATGCATGTGTTCTTCTCTTATGTGTGTGTGTAAAGCCCTATATGCATATACAGACAACACTGTAAGGATCTATAAATGTGAATATTTTGGCACAGAATTCAATTGGAGCATTCATAAATCTGGAAATCATTCCATCATAATACAAAGTCTGGTTTCACAGTTGACATAAATCGATAAAATGTTAAACCCATGTTACCTTATGTTCAGTGAAATGTATGGGATTTACTGGAAGTATTAATAGCAGCTTGAACATACTGAATATGTAATAGTATACTAGAGTTCTGCTTATAATAGAGATGTCCAAGACTGATTTTTTTTTTCATTTGATGTGCTATAACCTTGAAATGGAAATCAGTTTTTGGCAATTCTATAAAACCCTGTTCAGCATGGCTCCTGAATGTTTTACAAACCATTAAAGAAGAAGTTTGGTCAAAAAACTGTACGTGTCATCCGTTGCTTGATTTTCAATCCTAAAGTAAATTTCCCAGCAACAGAAAGATGGAGGAATTCTTTTAATCAGACACAGTGAGATTTTAGACCTTGTCAATTATAGCAGTTATATTTAAAACAAAGATCACTGCTTCCCTCCACGAATAT
>VZTT01030433.1:25383-35995 GCA_013400855.1 Buphagus erythrorhynchus | reverse complement strand
GAATATTTCATATATATGAGTCTGTTAACTGCAACTGAAAAAGGTATTTAGACAGAGAATGGAGAAAATTTTATATTACACAGAACAGATACTGGCTACAACCATGGCAATAATTGCAAACAGATGAATGTTTCAGGACTGAATATTTTTCTAAAATACTCAACAATGAATAGATTTTGGATTAGATTCTCCACAACTCGTAATTGCATTGACTGCATCAAAGTGGAAAAGTAAACACAATATATTTTTCATAAACTGCTAAATTATTGAGTAGAAACAAGAAGCTGCCAGAGCACTATAATTCTCTTAAAACTAAGAGGACAAATTTTCTAAAAATACATCATCTTAACATATGTAGGATTGATGAGAAGGCAGAATTTTTTTGTTTGGTAAAATTTCACATAAGAGTGGTGTAATTTCAAATTAATTTGACCATTATCATCATCTTAAATTCACTTGTGATCTTAATATTTCCCTAAGACCAAAGTGCACATATAGTTGAAATGTCCGATAAATAAATGCACAAATAAATGAAAAAGTACAAACTTTGAGGATTTTAAGAACCTTTGTGATATGCAAAAGTGACTGTAAGAGTTTTTGAACATGTCATCTTTGGCTACAAAATGGCCTTCTTAAATGACAACTATTTATTTAACAAAAGTATGTCATAAAAGGAGTTTTCTCAGAGAGTTATGGTAAAGGAATGGGAGAAATTTTGAACAATGAGTTGATCATCTGAACCAAAGTCCTACTTCCAAGGGAGAATGCAAACATGCAAAGCACAAACACCTTCAATATACTTCTAACACCTGAGAAATTGCTAAAGAGATGTTAGTTTGTGCATTATTGATATTTTTGTTTGTTGTCATATAAAAAATGTTCACCTGAATTTTCAAATTATACTCCTTAAACCTGGATTAAGGAAAATGTGAAAATGTCTCATACTGAGAAGAGGAATGAAGCCAATGCTTAACAGGAAGCACCTTCTGAAGCTACTGTCAGTAGAACACCAGAACTTCCTTATGCTTCAATACTTTCTTGAATTAAGGTTAAATTAGAAGGAACCATCTTATTTCTTAAAATAAATTCCATCATGTGCTGGCCATAAAGCTTTGCTATAATGAGTGGTGGATTGGTTTAGGTAATTTTTACTGTAGGGGTTTTTTTTCAGCAATGGGTTTAAGTAAATAGTGTTAAAGTAACAGTGAGTATTTGGCAAGAAAGCACTAACGGAGTAAGATGACTAAAGTGTCACATTGCCCCAGTACACATGTCAACCAACCCATTATGTTTCCAAAAGAAAATCAAGCCCTTAAAGATGTCTATTATCTAACTGTCACTGGAAGTATCATGGGAAGATGAGCATGAGCTGACCTACTTGAGTGTGTTAATGTCTCTCAAGAGTCATGGTCTTCATTGTCCTTTATTTTCTTGATTGCTCTGAAATGAAAACACTGACTGTTTGTCTACTTTTTTTTGAAATGTCAACTTATTTCTATCCTCCTCAAAGTCCCACTCTTGCCCTTGCTGTCTTGCCCACATTCAGCAAACCTTGGTTTTATCAGAAGCCAAGTTGTCGATTATCACTGAGAAGAATCAACAATGATTCTTTCTGAAAATAAGGTCCCTGACATGTGGAGTATGGATAGTGCAAGATTCTATATCCTAAATTACTTGTTTCTTGGGTGCTAGTAGCAGTGCCCTGAAGAACTTCAAAGGTTCTGAGGACTAACCAGGAAATGAGTGCCTTGGACATGTGTCATCACACAGACCTACAGACCCCCATACATGTACTGCTGGCCCAACCTCTCCTCAGGAACAGCTGATTGCTTCTTTCCCACAGACCTTGGTGCCATTAAAGCAAAATGAAATCCTCTTCAGTCTCAACTAGAGCTCACCTACAACTTCTGGACTTAATGTACTGAGCAAGTGAGTGGGAAATCCAAAGTTAATAAGGGACATGGATGAATGCACAGGAGCACATCAATTAAAGAGACATTGGTAAAACCTCTCACTAAAGGTGCTAAGCAAGGAAATACCCTGCTATGAGATTAATGTTTCTTTAACAAAATAAAATGACAGAGCAGATAGATGACGTACATCCATATCTTATGCACTGGAGAATCTTTTTAATTATAAAACCTGTAAAGCCAAATCCTGTCTGCACTTAATCCAAAGGAATTCTTCAGATGGAAAAAAGTCTCCACTTGGCTTAAAGCCAGCACAAGCAGTAGCAAAAGGAGGATGTTTTCTAGGAAGTGAGCGCACATGAAGCACAATGGGGATGAATGATAAATCCTTCTTTGATTCTAACCCATCCTTATCAAATCCAGCTTGTGCAGTCAAGCTAGTTCAGTCAGTCAGTGCAGCTCTGAGGATGGACTAGTGGCCAAGAACTGAAATGCAACCCAGCTCACTGCTTCCCTCCTGTGTGGGTAAAATCACACTGAAAAGAAGAGACGTTCAAATCCCTGTCAAGTCTGCTTGGTTTAAGTATTTTGAAAAAAGAAAATTTTAAACCGAAAAAAAATAAAAAAGAAAAACTAAAAGTTATGTGGACGTTTACTTCTACATAAAGACACTGCAGTAAAATAAATGTAATCATCTCAAATCATATCAGTATTTGGTATAACTGGCCCCAGTGCATAAACAAATATGCTCAAAGTTAATATCACTAAGCTAAACAATCATGAATAAAATATTTTTATTAAGTGGACAGACCAAAATATTATTTTGCAATTGCTCTTTACGAAGAATGATGTCTTTTATGAGAAAATACAAGAGCAGTTACAGACTAGGAGTTAGTGCAAATACCTGCCTATGTCATCAAGTTGAAATATGTGATCTCTGTGCCATAGGTACCAGGTTCCTTAACAGATTAAAAAAAATAGTGCAACACATTCTTCATATTAGACTTAGGAAATTTTATTAATCATTATGTGACACAATAAAGTACTTCAATTTAAAACATGTGAAAAATAAAGCCAAGACACACATTCACTAAGCCAGGAATCCAAAACATTGACATCCAAGGCTGGTTTGTTATCCCAGTTTTCCTTTGTTACAAATGGGAAGAAATGCACTCCCTGCAGAGGGCAATTAATTTCCTTCAAGATATG
This sequence comes from Buphagus erythrorhynchus, assembly GCA_013400855.1. NCBI lineage: Eukaryota > Metazoa > Chordata > Aves > Passeriformes > Sturnidae > Buphagus > Buphagus erythrorhynchus. Next base: position 32,876 of record VZTT01030433.1, on the reverse strand, counting down.
TCATATGAATTACCCAGTGAAGTTACCAAGTTCTTTCTAAAGGCTATACAGACTCAGAGGTCTGATGCTACGATGTCTAGATGAATTCAAAGACAAACAGTTAGTTACTGCCTTTGGAATGACGGTTTTGCAGCTAAGAGGCTTAAGGCAAATTAGACAACTCTTCTGTAGGCAACTTGGATTTGATTTTATTAATGGCCAAAATTCCTGCTGTAGGGTATCTTCTAGCTAGTTAAAGCCACTACAGGGAAAGCCCATGTGGTGTTGCAGGTATAAATGCGTTATGGAACACAAATTTGAAAAACAAACTCACTCTGCCAGCATAAACAAGTCCAAGTAATTGACTGCAGGTCTCATAACTTTAAATCATTATCACCAGAAATAAATGGCCAGTACCTCTCCCAGCCTAAAAAATAAAAAGTTTTCAGAATAAACAAAGCACAAATTGGATTTTTTAGTTTTTTATCAGTGGAAGATAGGCAGGATCCATTCAGCAATCAGTGCTGAGGTATAGCAGAAGGATTGCTTTCAAAGTGTTTAATAATAATGAGCATTTCCACATGAACATCAGTTAAAACTATTCCATCACTGAGAGATAATTTCTGTATTCAGTGGACTAAGATACTGTGGCAATGCTGAGAACATTTGAAGAGAGAATCTGTGCTTGCTTTCCCTTGCTCCACAGATACAACGTGTTCTCTCTGGAAAAGAGACACCTTGCTCTTGGAGGAGGCAGGATGTGAGCGCCCAGAACTGTGTGTTCTTCTTTTGCAAGAGTCCAGCTGACACTCCCATTTCCCTTGGCACAACTAGAAGCTATATTTCAGCTACCCAAACCATTCACAAACTCCTAAAATTTTTTGAGAACAGACAATAGGATATTTAAATTATGTTGCAGACATCTGTTATTGTTATGATAAAGTCAACAGGATCTTAAGATGCCTTAGAAGAAAATCAATGTCTATTTATTGTCTCCTCTGAAACTGTTTGTTTTGGGTTTTTTTGGGATTTTGACACCACTAGGGTAAGGTTCATATTGCCTTGCTTCAGCTGTGTGAAATTAAACAACAATCAGCAACAATAAATACCTGACTTCTTTCCACTCTATGTCAGGTATAAATTGGATGGATTAGTTTGTTCATGGGAGATTTCTGTCTCTCTCTGGTGACTATAAAGAATGTAGATGGTTGGTGCTTACAACTACAATTAAATTTGTGGGACCTAGGTGAAAAACAAACACAGGCCTTCACTGCAAAAATCCCTTTTTAGAGCTTTTCAAAATTTGCCATTGAAATATTTTTGATTGAAATTAGTATACAGAAATGTACTAGGGGTAATCTTAATTTAGACACAATATGAGGCTTCATCTTCTGCTATAATCCTATTGTTCACTCCTTTAGTCAAAGGAAATAAATTGGTCTGGCTTACTTTTTATAATGGAAATAAAAGCAGCAAATCAATGCACAGAATACAATATTTACTGGAAAAGATAAATTTAAAGTATATTAATTTTTAGAAGAAAAAATATAGAATAAAATATCATTTTCACTGAATGTAAATTTGGTTCTCTATCTTAGTCCAGTACTCTCTGGCCTGACATGAAATTACTGATCTGTTGAAAACATCTGTATGCTAGGGAATAGAACAGATTTCATCTTCAAATCTTTGATATTCTTCCCTTGATTTAGAGCACTACAGAAGGATCACTGGTGAAAGTTCATCCATTAATTTAACAAACACAGGACAGCATTGATTCTACTAGAACTGCTAACCCTGATGTGAGTGGGTACTTTAAATGATGGTTAGAAGAAGAAGAAATTTGAATTCTCAGTGAATCTCATAGAAAGTCTCCTGCAGGAAGGTCCTTACTGGCAGAATGCCTACATCCCTCTAGGAGATGTGGGATGTAGGGAGTAGTGAGGCTCTCAGGCCAGGCCAACTTCTCACCATACATTTTGGGCTGCATACAGAGCTGCATTAATGCTCCTCTCATGCTTTATGACCTGGGTTAATAATCACCTCCACTACTTAACCATCACTGAGAAAGTTGTTGGGTTCTTCAGCAGCAGCTGCCCCTCTCTGACAGACATGAGAACCACACACCTAAGCTGAAAAGCAACAAAAATTTAAATAGTTATTGAGAGTTTGCATAAGACTATGTTTTGAAGGATTCTGTGAAATGGAATTGGATTGCAGAGGTGGTGGCAGCTGGCAAACTTCCGAAAGTTCTGAGGTCATGCTATTTACATGCAGATTGTTTAAATGTTAACACAGTAGCTTGGAGCATATGCATGTGTATGCATGGTTTTGGTTTGTTGATTTTTTTGTTGTTGTTGTTGTTTTGGGTTTTTTTGTTTGTTTGTTTGTTTTTGGTTTTTTGTTTGTTTGTTTTTGTTTTTGTTTTTTTTACATGTACATTTTAGGCTGACTATACCGACCATTTATCCTATATCTACTGAACTCTGTGCTTATTCAACCTTTATGATGTACTACCACAGCCTGCTCTGCACATCTGGGATTCAGTAAACATATCTTAAGAAGGAAGTTCCTTCTCTTGGTGTTTGCTGCAAGGTTAACAAAGAGAGACAGTCACCTGTGGAACATGCTTGTTCTGTTATGAAAGAGATGACAAAATATAGAGGATGGTTTACTCTCTGCTTCAGCCCTTCTCTTTCCAGGAAAGGAAGAGAGATACTCCAGGTTCACCCTGACAGCTGGCAAACAGGTATTCCATGTCAGTTCAGGGTTATCAAATGTAGCCACAAAAGGTCAGCCTGCATGCAACAAGATCTAAAGGAGGCTGGAGTCCTCCAAGGTGCCAGCCCTCAGTCAATTGATCCATGCTTTGCCTGACTAGCTGGCACAAGGACATGAGGAGCCCAGGACTTCTTTGGCCAGTAGGGTCTTGGGTGTGAATGCAGGTTGCATAAGCTTTCTGATTCTCTGAGCCAAGGAAGGATGTACTTGTAGTGTTTAACCCTGGTATCAGAACCGCTCTAAAAAAACAAAACCAAACAAAAAGATCTTGTTTATTCTGGAAAACGAGCATATGCTGAGCTAGGACTGGAAGACCTTAAAAGCACCACCACATGGCTTGACTGCTCAGGGGCTGTCCATGCACCAGTGCTGGAATGGAGGTCTTTGCCTCCTGAGGAAAGGCTGCTTGATCCTCAGAAGTTTTCAATGATATGTGGAATGCATCTCCAGAAGAATCCCATAACCTCTTTCCCTGAAAAGCCCAGTGAAAAACTCTTTCTCCATTTACTGTTCCCCTTTCTACTCACTGCATAATATACCAGGTAATATGATTATAACATTCAAATGCTTCATCTGACATGCACAAGTATGTCAGAAGCTTTTGAGATGAATGTATCGAGCATAGACTCAGTGACGAAGAAATTGCAGAAACTGTCACGGACTTCAGAGATTAGATTTGACTGGTTCATGATCTTAGACAAACATACAATTCACTCAAATTTAAAAAAGTTTTCCTGTCCCACTTCAGCCCACATTTGCTGAAAAATACCTTACCTATATAAGAAAAGCAACTTTTATCCAAGGTTCTTTTCAGTTTTTGTCTCAACCAGTCAATATCTAAACTATAAATGTGATTGTAAAAGAGTGGAAGAAGTAATTTGAGAATTTACCAAAACAGACATTTGAAGGGAGAAGAAAAACCTTAAAAGAAACCAAAACAGCCCACAACTCCAACAAGAACATGATACAATAGAGAAGACATTTATTTCTTACTTTAGTCTTTGTGGCACACTAAAAACCTCTTAATTCATTTGAAAACTTCACTGTACAAAGAAATTGTCTTATTTTTAGCTGTTCCTCTTTTGACAGTCTCAAATTCTATTTGACTGAAAGGTAATGCCTCTTTAAAGGACTTCTGCATGTATATCTGTTACAGAAAGATTTAATTTGCTGAGCCTTCCCCTGTAGTCACTTAACAAAACTGTATTAATTAATATGTATTTTGTCAGAAGATTTTTTTTTTTTCCAGCAACATATCACAGTGGACATGAGGATCCTGGCACCATTGTTGCTGGTGTTACACTAACACTATGCTATACTACTTAAAGTAGTGTCAGTGTAATAAAGCGAGGGCAAGTTTGGCTTCTCTTTCTCAATGATTCAAGACTTCTAAAACAGATGGTTTCTGGAATTTTGTTTTGTCACAAAACATGGTGATGGAAGATTGATTTAAACACAAAGTTTTACCTTCAACCTTCCTTCAGTAATTAAGAACACAGCATTTGAGAAAGTTACAAGAACATAACCCAACACAGCTTAAAACTGAATAGAAGAGGTAATGATAAATCTGACACTCATAAAGCCATTAAATGTCTGAATAGAACAATGCTGCATCTAATTTTATCTGCTTTTTCTTTAAACAGATTATAACAGAGTCTTTTCTTCCTGCTTCTATTCTGTCTTTCCGTAAGATAAGTTATGGTGACTTAGTCATCATTTTCAAAATTAAATCAGTCCCTTTTAACATTGACTACCAGCACCACCAGAGGTAAGCAGAGATGCCAGACAGGATTTTCCTTGTTGGTTTTGCCACCTCACTCCAGTGAACCAAATACCAGAAAAAGATGACAGATTAAACATTGTACTGGTGTGGAGACTGGTCTCAGGTCTTGGGAGGAGCAATCATGCACATTTTTCCTTGTCATTTAAGTCAGGCAATGAACACACACAGTGAGGTGAAATCTAACCCTAACCATTTTCTCTATGTGTGTCCTCAATATATGCTTGGTGGTCTCTCCACACTGTAGAAATGCAAGCCCACTGTCACCAAAAGCAGAGCCACATTGGTCAGGACCCAACATTTTCAGTAGATAAGCAAAGATATCTCAAAAAGATAATCAAAATCATACCAGACCTGTAGTGACCTCAATTGCACTTAAATTTCAGCTGACAGTATTTGGCTCTAAATAGCATGAGATAAGAAGAAATGGAATTTTTTTCTGGAGCTATTTTAAGGGCAATGATTGCTATACATAGAGTCAGAGTAAGTGGCTGAAGTTAAATTTAAAAGACAGACATATTTTTGTTTTCCTGTTTCCAAATAGAGCCTCATCTGCTCCTAAGTCTGAATAACAGAAGAAAAATAGAGAAAAAAAAATAAAAAAAAACAAAAACAACCAAACAAAAAATAAACAACACAGTAAAGAATGCCATCCTCCTGCAACAAAAAAACCAAGGCCTTTCAGTGTAGAAGGCAATACCAAAGGAAGACCGTGTTTGGTTTCAGCTATTTTGATATTGAAGGATAAAGCTTATTTCTGAGTCTTGCCTTAAAAATGGGCATAAATTCAAGTCTTCCAGAATTTCTGCTATTCTAAAACAGGTCTAAAGCACTCTCACTGGTGCCTGGCTTCTCTAACTGTACACAAAACTATTGCTTAAGTGAATGAGGTTAATTTATGGAAAATTCAGTATGCTTGTACAGAAAACCTTGCTAAGCTATCCATGTGTGGGCTTTGAAGCAAGTAACATAAACACTGAAATGTTCCATGTCACTGCAATACAATTAAATTTGAAATTTCAAGCAAACTGGACTTTAAGGTACTTAATGTTTATATTTAGTGTGTAGAACTTAAACTATTTCCCATTATGTCTATTCTGCAGCCTATAGAAAATCTCTATGTGCACTGTTTCTTAGAAATACTTATTTCTCAGATGAAACCAACATGCATCTCTGCGTCCTATATTTTCTTCTTTGTTTGTTTGTGGAGTATCCATTCTCTGTAACAAAAACATAATAGAAGGTGGCTTTATTTACTTCCACCTGGAAGGTGGTGTAATGTTGGAAGAGCCATCTCCCAAGTCATGCGTAGAGAAATCTGAATTTCGGTTGCCATGCTAACAGGAAGTCACTCAACTAAGTCCAGTAAAACAAAAGCGCATAAATGACGCTTTCTGGTAGAAACAGGGAAATATTAGATTAACAAGTCTGTAGGTCCTGACAACTGCAGCCACAGCTGCAGCTGTGTGCCTCGGTTGCGCGCTGAATTTCTGCCGGCGTTTAAACCTCGGAGCATCAGCTGCTGCCTCCCAACAGGAGCACAGCTTCTCTCCCATCACCTCGGGCATCAGTGGCTTGCCCGTGTATACCCCACACCGGGATGAACCCACCCGTCCTTTCCTCTGCTCCAGGAGCCGTCCCACGGCCCACTTCACCCTGCTCTGCCCCTTCCACCAGCATCTCGCCGTCCTCCACGTCCCTCCTGGGGGCTTCCTCACAGGACCCCCGCCTTCCCTGGAGGGTTCCTGCGGACTGCGAGCGAGGTGCTCTCGGGGAGAGCCGCCTGCGGGGACACGGCAGCCGCGGCCGCCACCACCGCGGGGACCAGGGCGGTCCACGGCGGGGACCAGGGGGTCCGCAGCGCGGCTCCCGCGCCCAGCCGAGTGCGTGACATGTGAGCTCCCGCCTGGCGCTGCCGGGGCCGCGGGGCTCTGCAGCAGCCGCGGGGGCCAGGGCGGCCCGGGGGCTTCCTCTTGCGCGGGTGGCGGGCGGGCGCGGAGCCTCCTCCTGCCCCGCGGAGCGGCTTCCGCCCGCTCCCTCCGGCCCGCTGGGCGCTCCGCTGGGCTGCAGGTGTCACCCAGCCACCGAAGGATGCCGCTTCCCACGGCAGCGGCTGCCAGGGAAAAATACGTTTATTACATACTAGAGGAAGGAAGAGATGCTAATATTCCTCTGGACTACCACCAAGGGACAAAGGCGTGTACCATGTCGCTTTATGCTACTTGCGTCGGTGCAAAAAGTTACCTTAAACAGTCATAAGGACTTCTTTCTTCCTTTGTTGTTTTTTTTTTTTTCCCCTTTTCTTTGCAGAGTGTCAAAAAGGTAATCAAAGGCTCAGAAAGAGAATAGATCTAAGCTGATGAGAACTTACTTGGTTTAGGTGCTTGCGTTGACAGCCGGCATCTTCCGACAGCAGTTTGAACAGGTCACATTTTCCCATGGAAGTTGTACCCTTTTCAATCCCGTTTGTAAATTAAATCCCTTCAGAAGGTGTTTGTTTTATTTCACTGGCTGCCGTCCATCTCGGGCACTATCCACATTTTTTACTTTATTTTCTCCATGTTTGCCACACATGCAGGCACTCTCGGACGCACGCCACGAGTCAGCGGGTGCCCATCACCGCCGGCCGGGGGGACCGCGCCTGCCGACGGGCTCCGCTGCAACAGATGAGAGGCAGGTTCTTCCCTGGTTGCTTAGTGCGGCGTCTCCTTGCTCCCTCGGGAAGCCTCATGCCGGCTGCCAAAAGTAACAGCTCCTCCCGACGCGGCGGTCCCCTCCGGAGCGCGGGCTGCGCGGCGCGGGGAGGGAGGAAAGACACCCCAATCCCGGCAGAAGGAGCGCGGAGGGGACCGCTCCGGGTTTCTCCGTCCTCGCCGCTGCTCTCTCCCCTGAGCCGGCCGCGGGCTCTGCCTCGGCGGCGCCGTCCCGCCGCCCCCCGCCCGCCCGGCCGCCGCCC
>VZTT01030433.1:4359-24989 GCA_013400855.1 Buphagus erythrorhynchus | reverse complement strand
CCGGGGCGCTCCGAGGGGCTCACCGGCTGCGGCCCCGGGCACGGGGAGGAGCGAGAGGGTGCCCGCCGGCCGCTGGAGCGGGGCTGGTCGGCGAGCCGAGAACGCGCGCCGCCCGGACCGCTCGGAGGCAGACGCACCAGGACTCCGCAGAAAGTTCGCTGTTACATCGCTCCGCATTTGGGAAAGCCCTGACCCACTCCATGCAGCCGCGGTGGGGCTCTGTGAGTCCGCCTCCGCGGGGGCCTCGCCCGGCGCGCTTCGAGCCCGCAGCCGAGGCTTGCTCCAGGTAGCTCGCCCGACGCTCCTTCCCGGGGCGCAGCAAAAGCTCTGCCGTGTGGCGCAGCTTCCAGCCCGGTGGTCCCTGCCCCTCCGGTGCCCCGGGTCAGCCCGGCCTGGACGTTAATGGGACCGAGCCACAGCCGAGATTGATAATTGAGGACCGGAGGGAATGAGGCTGCTCAACACCCAGTTCCTCACTTTTCTTTTCCTTTCCCTAAAAATCTGTGACAGAACTTAAATGCACGAACTTAGAAATAGTAGGGAAAAGATACAACGTGCAGAGACAGAGATGCATAACAGAAGAACATCCATGTCTTTGCTGAGTTTTCCTTGTTTGGCTGGGGGTAATAATAATAATAGTAAAAATGATGATGATGACGATGATGATAACGATTTGAGGTATGTTTGGACCCAGCCCCGCGATGGGGTCTGGACACGATGCGCGCAGGGGGCCACCTGCCACCATGCGCAGAGCGTGCCGTGCCCGGGCGAGCATCCCTCAGCATCCCGGCCCACTCCTGCTTCCCCTGCCCCCCGGGAGGCTGGCCCTGCCTGGCACCGCCGGGCAGCATGCCGCCGGTTTCGCACTTTGCCCGTCTCTTTGGCTGAGCAGCTTCCACCTGGGGCCTTCGAGAGAGAAGCGGAGTGAAATAAGCCCGGGGCAGCACCGGGCAGGGCTGAGCCCCAGCGGGGTGTGCGGTGTCGCGCAGGCAGCCTAGCCGCCTGTGCCTCCTGCACCGCCGAGACGGGAGTGTCCCTCGAGCTGCAGCACACCGAGGAGTGAAGTGCTTGCCAAAGCAGGCGAGCCTGAAAATGTCACTACAGCAAATGTGAAGGAGCTGCCAGCCACAGCACGCTGGAAGGCAACTGTGAGAACAAGCACCAGACCACCAGAACTCCATGGGCAGCAGAGGTGATGCAATTAATCTGTATTTAAGCTCTGCAGTGAAAATGCCAGATGGATTCTGTTCTAGGACTGTCACAGTTGCAGCATCAAGTCTCTGCATCAGACTGCTGTGTGAACCACTGGCATACGTATTTTAGATGTGCCCCAAGTTAGGCACTGCTGAGATTTCAGCAGAAACATACTGCCTTTGGGGAGCTGCTCAGAAAGCAGCCTCATGCCACTGAGCAGTGTGCAGCACAGACAGGCTATACAGGCAGGCTATAATAGGTCTCTGCGGGTCTCTTCCTAAGAGATGTCAATGGAACACGTGAGATCAACTCATGTCAGCTCAAATACAGATCAAATAGCAAAAGCAGATGCTTGGAAAGCTGAGCCAGCCATTCTAGTAAGCACACATCCATGTAGTCAAATGTTTGTGTAGACCCATACATGCGCATCCACACAAAGGCAAGGAGAGAGAGCTGGGTAAATAGAGGGCACTAGAGGGCCAGAAAGCCTGTAATGAAGACTATGGCTGCTCCATCAGATTTCATTGGAATTGGCAATGTGAGCACATCAAAATATTATGGGAGCATTTGTACATCTCATGCAGGCTACCAATAGCACTGCTATTGCTCTGTGTTGCTACAGATTGGAAGTGTAATCACAGCTTACTTTCAGAGGCACTTCCCAGAGCAGAGTGCTTTTTTTCCTCCATATATTTCCTTATTAGATCATGAGAAGCCAACTTCTGTTTTGAGTGTAATGTTTAATTTTTCAGAAGAAATACCTCTATAATTAACAGTATTTCCTATTCCTTTTTATACATATTGTGACATTTCTACTCTGCAGGGGTGAGTACAACATGGCACTATCAATGTGTTTTACGTTTTCTGGCATTTTACGTATCATAACCCATTAGCAGCCTCCCAGTAGCAGTCTTCCCAAGCTTATAATTCCTTATTAAACTAATGTTTAGATAAAATCTTTGTGGTATTATCAGATGAGAATTAAGTAAACAGAATTTTACCTCTGTTCCAGGACAGTGGAGTCGGGATCCTTGCAACATTTAGAGTGCATGCTAATATGTTTTATTCCTAACATGTAGCTAGCTGCCAAATGTTTCTCAGCAGCAAATGCTGTGGCCAGGAGAGAGAAGTAAAGGGGAGAAATCAAACATTCTGTGAAATCTGTATCACATATTGAGGTTTTGGGGGTGATAAACAGCATGATTGGGCCTTCCCTTAATCTGCTCATAGTGTCACACCAAAATGAGTTCCCCTTAGGACCTTCTCCATTTCTACCTCCCATGTTACATCCTCCTTCTCAGAACACCTACTGATACGTGCTCAGGTGCTGACCATTTTCAATTCAGCCAAATCTTATATATCCAGAAAACCAAGCAGAATGGGATTTTCTCTTCTCTCTACAGTTTGTGCAAATATCACTAGGATATATCTCTTGGTTTTATTTCATGAACAGAAAAACACAAGATTAAAGACAGCTTGAAAAATAAGATAGAGTTGGAGCATTTAGGAAATAGTATTTGATTTCACCTTCTAATATTAGTGAGTAGAGGTAAGAACAGCTGCAGCAGCTGTGGTTCAGTATAACTTTAGCCAAATCAGGTAAGCTGACTCAGCTCATAATCTTTAAAGAAGAAAGCAAAAAGAAATGCAGAAATTTTAACCATATTTGTTCATTCAGTACCAGGTAAAAGATGCCATAATATTTTTATGTCTCAGCTCCTTTTCTTTATGTGTTTATGAAAACTTTTCCTACTAGCATGGACTAAGAGATTATGAAATTTTCTCCAAGGTGGAGATTTATATTCGTAAGAAAGAAATTTATACTAATTATTTAAAATAATTTTATTTAATTTATTAAAAAGTTATTTGTATTAGTTTTTTTTCACTGGGAATAATGGAGAAAGATTTTCTCAGACTTATTATTCTCATTTAATTTTAAATATGCTTCTACCAATCCATTGCTCATTAGCAATGATGTAAAATCACACAGCACAATAGTATCTCCTGTTGTAGTTAAGATTTTTTTTCTATGTTTGTTTTGGAGACTACACTTGTACACAGAATGAGGCTTGTAATTTTTTTCTCTGCATTAATCTAATTCATGAAATCTGTAACAAGTTAATTTCACTAATTCTATTGTTACAGCCCCTGCAGTTCTCCCAGACAGAACTCTGCAAGCAGCAAATGGTTCTTGCCAGCCCACACCAAGCATTCCATACTATTAAGTCTTTCCTCCCACATTACTCAGTGTATTACCATTTATGTACTTAAATACCATTAGACAAAACTCAAGTTTCTGAGACTCGAGAAAAAGAGATTCTATTTATTGACTGACTGAAGAATGTGGATTCTGTGAAAGAAGGTGGAGAATCCTCATCAAAATCTTTCATTTTCTATGAAACATTTATTGGCAGAGATATCATTCTTGTGAAGGTTTAGTGGGGCAAAAGGGTTGTGAGTGAAGAGAGAGACAGGAACATGCAAGGGAAAGGAGAAGTAGAGGAAAAGATTGATTCAGGAATGTGAATAAATAGTAGCACTTTCTTTTAAACAAGCAAGTACTGACCTCAGCTGAAGGACTCTTTCACTCAGATTGTCTTTCTATAGCATATGCCAGACTAGAATCTTGAACTATATTTCTATTGTGTTTGTCTTTGGTTGTGGTTTTTTTTGTTTTTTTGTGTTTTTTTCCATTAAAAGGTGAAAATAAAATGCCAGAACAGGTCAAACACAAGTTAACTACTAGAAAAAAATGTTGGTATTTGCTCAACCTTAATTTCAGGTCATAACAAGCAGGTTCTTGTCTGACTTTTTCTCAAGACTTCAAAGTTATTCAGGTAAGAAGATATTTGGGGTTTGTATTTTAATACAGGAAAGAAAGTTGCTTAGGTTTATTGACAGTTAAATTGCTATTTCATTTTATTATTGCAGTTTACATTGGAAGTATGCAGAATTCTATGTAGATTCCCATTTTATTACTACTTAAATCTCAACAATTCATATTTTTGGTGGACAGCAAGCAATTAAACTTCTTTTATCTGCCTACATTTGTCAGTTTCACAGAATTCACATCTGTTATTTTTACTGACATGCTGCAAACTCTTTCTCCTTTTGTCTCCTAACCAGAGTTTTTTGAATGACTTAAGCTTAAGCTTGTTTTTCTTATGTCAGAGAGCGGAACTTGGTGCAATAAAGTTCACTGCTTTCTTTTGCAGTTTTCAAATGAATAGTTGAACAACATTATTAAAGGTTTTGGTGTTATTCAAAGTAATTTTTGTCCTCTGATTATTTTAATGGCTGTGCTTCCCAGTAAGCACTTACTTTCTGTCAGAATACTCAGCTGTTACATTTTGAGGTTTTTCTGGCACAGTTTTCAGTGTCAGGGTTTTAGGAAGCAAAGGCCTAATGAATCAAACCCTGTGCTGGAGTGGGATGTGGCTCCACACTAGTGACATCTAAATTTAGCTGTACACATTTGAACTCCCAAGTGTCCTAAGCTCCCTGTAAAGCCAATGGAAATTTATTCAATACAGTGATGGGATTGCAGAAAAAAAGCTTTGAATGTACATTTTGACTTCTGGGTCATCCTGTCTAAGCATTCTGCTGAAGGGGAAAAACCCCAAAGCAGAGGTGCCTTGTGCTGTTTGAGGTTCCTAAGGCTATCCAAGATGCCTGCAAAAGGTGAACAGATGGTTTTTGACCTGCCTTCCATTGCCTTGCAAAGGAAATTGCCTTTTAGGTGACCTGTCCGTTTCTGTATGTTAGACCAAATATTCTGTGAAATTTTATAGGCTTTGAACACCTATGCACAGCCACCTGAATCCACACTGCATCTCTTTTGGCTCTAATAGGAGATCAAATCTCACATATAAACACCAACGTGATGGGCACACAGAATCAGATGTTTGAATCTTCATCCTTAGAATAACATAGCAAAAGCCTAAAGATAGCAAAGTTGAAAAACAGTAGAAAATTAACCTAAGGAATTATCCCTTTCTCTTTTTTTCTGAAAGAGCTGAAACCTTTACCTGTGTTTATAGGGGTAGTATCGTGGTAAAGGACCTCAAATCTTGGAAACAAGTGGCATGTTTGAATCAGGAGATAAAAGAAAACAAGAGGCAGGATTCCAGGGCAACTAGCCAGACATTTTAGGTATCTTTAAGTATGTGGAATAAACAGAAAGAACAAAATGTCTTGCTACACAAACAAAGCTATAACTTAATCATCAAGACAGAGACTTTGTAGGATAAATCAAAGGATTGGAGTGTTGCTAGAGAGAGGTACAGGCTGTTCAAGACAGAAAGGCTGGGAGAAGGGGAAGGCAACATTGCGTTACCAAGAATGTGTTTATGATTTGTTAAAAGAGAAGGCAGATACCTCAAACATCTCTGAGGGAAATAAAAACAAGGTTTCAAGTGATTAGTCTACCTCAAATCAATGTGGAGAAGAGGTGATTGAACATCTTTAAGGCACACAAAAAGGAGACATTTCTTGGAGTTGTGGAGTCGTTGTTTTACATCCTTTAGTGGTAGAGTGTATACCTAGATTTTATTCTCTCTTAATAAAGTGAAACAGCTGAGAAATATAAGATGAAGGCCTCTAAATTTGGTAAAAGTGATTTTTAAATAATAGGATAGAGAACAGCAGAGAACAGCATTTCAAAAGAAGGTGGTGGTGACACACTTACATGACTGGTAGGAAAAGTCTGAAGATTTTAATGGAACATACTCTGAGAGAGAGAGTCAGCCAAGAGAAGCTGTTTAAAAAAAAAAAAAAAAAAAAAAAAAAAACCAGCAATACTGGCAAGAAAGCTAGTAGACATTCAGAATGTATTACCAGGAGTGTAACATGTGAGAAACTGCTGTTTTGCTCTAGGTGAGCAGAAGTTTACATCAACTTCAAAACTCATGTTTGACAGAGGTGTAAAAAGAAACTCCTGCAGGGAGCCTAGAGATCAGCATCATGGATAATGAGGTAATGTGATTTTTCAGGAATATTTCAGCTGGGCTTGTTCTGCCTAAGAAAAGATACCTTTCATATTATTTCATTATTTCATTCACAATTCAAAGTTATGTTGTATAGTTTATAGTTGTGAATAAGAGAGTATTAAAGAGACAGCTAACATATTCATCAGAAGTAGAAGTGGTAATCCATTTTTCATCTTAGGAAGGAAGACCTAAACTACATATAAGTAGGATGTTCCTAACTATAAAAAGAGTTAAATACTAGAAGATTTCACATCTCCCAGTTGTGGAAAGTTGTGGAATCCATATCTTTCAAACATATGAACCGTTTCTAAGAGTAAGGGTTTTTCCTACTTTAGGATTCTCTAAGTGTCTGTAATGAGGTATTTTTTTCTCCAAAGCTTAGTGTACCCCTTTTTATCAATGATATTTTGGGAAACTGAGTTTTCATGCTGTTAAGGAAGACATGCAGCCAATCTGTTTGCACTCTCAGATGCCATTTGAACAGCGTGATTCAACTTTGGAAGCATATGTAGCTTAAGAGACCAAATACAGTTTTTTTCCTGGCCTTTACATCTGAAAAGGGTGAATTCTTCCCTTTGGACAGAGTCCTATAAAAACCAGGATGGTATCAGTGTATTCAAGTGCAGGAATTTGTCTTGTGTCCATTGTGGTTTAAAACAATGGACTTTAAATGAGGAATTCAGTTGTCTAACCATAGATAGTCTTTTAGATTCCTTAGGGTACCCCAAAGGTCTAAGTAGGTGTAACCCCAGCCTAACAGCAAGGCTGCACCTACCCAAAGAGCAGGAGGGATATTCCACTGTCCAGGATCTCCATGAAACCTAAAATGGCACCAGGAAACCGACTCCTGTCCTGAAGATGCTTTTTGGTAGTTTTATCACTTCCAAATTTTCTTTCAGCTAGCATTACGATAAAGCATGCATGTTTTTTTTTTCCCTTAACCTCTACTTGGAAGTCTGTTTTAAATTCAAATCACAGATTAATTACCCAAGCTTTCAAAAAAACATAATTAGTCTTCTCTCTCCACCAGACAAATACATCAGTAATGCTTTTAACATCTGAGAAAGGGAGAAGTATTTTAAATTATGTGGCTTTTACAGTATATTAGTGATCTGGCTCATAAAACGGCAGAATGACAACAGTTCAGCTTGGTGGTGGGCTGTGTTGAAAGTGTGTAGAACCTGAGAGTATATAAAATTCACTCATTTTGCAGACAGGCTCTAGAACAAGAAGGGCATGGAAGATATTCAGGCTTGAGTCATCACTTCTCTTCCTGCCTTGTAAACACTTCTTTTGTGCTGTTCCTGAGATTCAGTTTTCTTACTTATGATATGGCAATCCTCTTTCTTTATCACTCCATTATGACCGTACACTCAGGATCCAGGAAACAATCACAAATACGTGTAAAACCGTTAAAGATCCTGTAAGTGGAAACAACAGTTACCACAACAGGTTTGCTTAGAATGGATGCTGTACTGATCCTGCATTTTGGATAAAAATAGATAATCTCCTTTCTAAAAATTGTTTTCATTAATGTAAAATGCTGGAAGTGGATTATTTATATATATGAAAGATTGCTTGTAATAAGACTTGCTGTGCATATTGAGACTCACTAATAAGAATAATGGTTATGTATATTTGTTGTGGCATGTTGATGACATTAGGAGAGGCAAAGGGTATCAAGAAGATACCAAAGGATGTTTCAAGATTGAAGTTGCTTTCCTTTAACAGTTGAAAACAATTTCTTTTGCCATGCCTTTTATGTTTTTATATAGCTAGGCAAAGATAAAGAGAATTGACTCGTGTTTTTACTGTTACAATTTTAGAGTGCTCTGGTAGCATTCGGATTCTTTTTTTTTCTTTTGTCTGTGTGACAGCACAGTATGAAATTGGCTTCCTGGGTTTCAAAGTGCTTGATGCAGTCTTTAGCTACATTTTTGTTATTACATTCTCCAAGTGATGTAGAACTCTGACAGAAACTCACTTCACATTTGATTATGTGTAACAGAAATGCAAGATAATTTGTTGCATAGATTTCCAGAACATTGTTTAATGATTAATTCTGAGAGACTGAGCTTCTATTTATCCTAAAATAAACAGATCCCATTATATTCCCCGGTTATTCCAGTGTGTTGTGTCCATAGTTATTAGCTGAAGAGGAGTGGCAGAAGCTGGGCAGGGCAGAGGGAAGAGCAAGCACGCCGAGGATATGGCTGTGTTGCCGTACACTTCAGCCCTGAGGTGTGGAGTTTTGGGGCACAGGTTTTCTGCAGTGTTTTCCAGCCAAAAAAAAAGCCACTGGATGGTGCTGTGGAGACAATTTGCAGTCATGGCACAGACCTGCAAGGTGCATAGCCGCATAGGCTTCTGTGTGAGGCGTGAGACAGGCTCATACAAATAATTAAATTTACTCTTCCCTTTCTTTCATTTCTTTTCTCACACGCTTTATAGAATTCCATGGTAAATTCTAAGTCAACAAATAACAGCCAGCTGCAATCTTATTACAAAGCATGCATCCTATTTTTTGTGTGTGTGTGTGTATGAACTTTTTACTGAAGGAAACTGGTCAAGACTTTATGTTGGTTCAGTATCTTTCTCTGGCACTGCACTCACAGTAATAGCCATAAAGCTGTTTGATTTATTTAGTGGAAGTTTAGTAGAGCATGTCATCTCTCTGGGCATTTTATGCAGGTGAGAGCATTTGTGCAGAGAGCTTTAGCCTCTTATCACTTGATGACTGACTCCATGGGAGGGAAGGGAAACAGCTTTGCTCCATCTGTGCCCTGCCCCTGGTCACTGCTGCCCTTGCTGTGGGTGATTGATCTATACAAGAAAAACTTCCTTTCCACCAGTGCTATGGTGGGACCACTATGGGGATCAAGAAGGTAGAGATCATTTACAGTCAGACTCTACCTCAGGATAATTCAGCACGTGGTGCTCAGATCCTGCTTTTATGGGTGCCTTCTATGCAGGTTCTAAGAACTCCAGTGATATCCACATCAGCAGGTGTTAAACTCTACACTCCAAGTGCCTGTATGAGATACTTTCTTACATATTACCACACTGCAGCTGATGTAGACAAAATGCTTTGGCAAAGTCTGTTCACAGATGGGATTCATCTTGCTGTGGGAATGCCATTTTCTCCTCAATTGCTACCAAGACCGAACATGGCACTTTGCCTTCTGTAATCTGCAGAGAGTCTCATCCTCATAGCCCACAGAGACACCACTGGCCATGGCCTTCTGGGAAAGGACACGTATGCAATATTGCAGTTTGGAAGGAGGAATTTCCAAACATTATGTCCATGAGTGTATGAAACAAACTGAGTTATATGATCTCAGCTGCATCCTTGAATTCAAGTTTGCTCGATAGCTGACTTCTTTCATTTTCTAAGTGTCACAATCACTATTGCTCAGATATCAGAGGGAAAACTGTGAAAAATACTGGAATAGATATTTCATTTCTTTGAAATTAATTGTTTGTTCAAGTTCCTTAATGTTCCTCTATAATAACTCCTATTCATTCCAGATCACTCTTGAGTATTTAGATTTTGCAAATACTCTGTTGCATTCTCTTAAATTCACCAAATCTCTGAAAATGTATGACTACGAACACAATAAGTAGAATGATCATGCAGATAAACACACAGCAGGTGAATACATTGTTACTATCAGAAGAGAGGTAATGAGAATATATTTCTAATAGTCATTCAACTTTACTCATGATGTTTCTCTAGAGGAAAGAATATTTAGAACAGCTGGTCAGATAATATAAAGTAGAGCCTAAAGGTTATTAGCAATGCTACTGAAGATATACATTTTTTGGTGTAAAAGAATGGTAATAAACAAGCACATTTAGTGCTATTGGGATATTTAGTGCAATAGAATAGTGTGTGTTTGTGTAAACAAGCACAAAACTCTTGACAATAATGACTTATAAAATCTAACAATGATTTTGCCTTGTAGGACTTAATGGAAAAGAACTCACAGAGATGGGAAAATATTAATATGAAAATCCAAAAGCATTATCAATAACTGCCTTCTGGAGTTTGGTTGACACCCTATTCATTTTAAAATACAATCTAATGCCGACATTTTCACTGAGATTGTACACTTTTCACCACTGCAACCCAATGACCTTTCCTAAATAGAAATATATAGTATTTAATGACTTGTTAGAAATATTTTTTTCCCCCACTCTCTTAGATAATTTTGTGGGTGGAAATACTTCTCTGTGTAATTGTATTATTTGTGCAAGTGACTGTCAAGATTTTCCAGATTTTTAGGTTTGTTATACTTGTTAAAATTTATGAATAGTTTTTCAAAACTAATGAGATTGCTTGAAAAACTCATATTTTCTAATCACTGAGATCCTGTGACTGTTAGATCATTTTCTTCCATGTAAAAATTTTATGTCTATAGAGACCTTTCTCTCTGCTAAAATATTTGTATTTCTCATCATTTAATTTTAATGTCAAATAGCTTTATAATTTAAGGAGAATTTCACCTGTCACTCTTATGCTTTCTTAGTTCACACATGAATAAAGTACATTTTTCATGCTTTGTCTCCCAAACAATGGTTGCCAAACCTGTCAATATCAACAATCTAAAATGTTAAATTTGAAAGTAATTAAAAAAAAATAATTATAATGATGCTTTAACATATTGTTTCTATCTGGAAAAAACACCAAGGTCTGATGGTTCATGAAATTTATATATTTAATTTAGAGGAAGTAAATCTTTAAAAAGTAGCCTGCTGCATGATTAGTCTTAAATTACTGTTAGTGAAAGAAATAACTTATGTAGAGTAAAAGGGGAAACACAACACCATTATCTTTAAATAAACAGATTTAGTGAAGAATATATGGTTAGATTATTTTTGTCTTTTAGAGAAATCCTACAGGAGGGGATTGGTGTAGCAATTCTCTACATGGAGCACAGCCATACATCTCCTACTTACACTTCCCACTTTCTCTGCCCCATGAGAAGACAGCGCTGGTGCCAGGTAGCACTGATTCTGATCTGTGGTATTAGACAGGAGACAAGACTACACTGATGATGAGAAAGTGTGCTTAATAGTTTTCCTGATGTGGCAGACATCACTGGCTCCATTGCTGTTTTTCAGCCATGAGCAAAGGCTGCTGGAGCCAGGAGGTGTGTGACAGCCCCGAGCAGCACGGTGATAAATATTCTTCATTGTTATCTGACCAACTTAGACACACCCATTAATATAAGTCAGCTAAAGTATTGCTTGTATCTTCATAAGAGTGGGGTTTTTTGGGTAACAAATGTCTCTTGCATTGATATGCAGGCAGCCTGAGCTATTCAAGAGAGTTCTCCTTTGTCTCCATTTATCTCATGTTCAGACAGACTTTACATCAGCTTAATGGCACAGATAGTTTTAGCTCTGCTCCCTTGAAGCATGCTAAAACATTTCCAGTCATCACCCAAGCACCAGGAGGTGACAGTCTAACAACTGAATGGGTCTGAAATATTTTCTGGATCCCTTAGGATTCCTGAGGCTGTGCCAGCTCAGTAGGGTAGGCTTCCCCATGCACAGCCCCCAGCCCAGCTGGCAGCGGGTGCCTGTCACTCCAGGTGCCTGTCACTCCAGGTGCCTGAGGGCAGGCATGGGCACAGGGACTTGCTGCTTGGGTCGCTCCCTCCCTCTCCAGCATTCCCAGACAGATCTCAGCTCTCTGCTCAGCACGGGGCTCCCACGCAGACCACCATGCAAGCTACACCCTCCTACCAACTATAGCAGAGAAAATATCTCCTACGTATAGAAGTCATCCAAATTTCCCTCCATTTCCATCTTCTAATTCTAAAAAAACCCTCATGCACTGTGGGCAGCGCATGCCATCCTGTAATTGTTTTTCTACCAAAAGGTGATAGAAAGGAATTATTTTAGAAGCTTAAAATGTTTTATTAATAACACTGTTAGGAGCAGTAAATCACGTGACATGCCTGAATTTCCCTGGATTTTTAATTCTGGATCCAAACATTATATGGAGAACTATTTTTTAAAGGATTTATTCCTTTTTTTTTTGCAGTCATATCCTCTCTCACAATTTATCTGGCTTGTACTAAAAGTTTAAAAGCTGTTTAGATTAAGAAATTTTTCAGCAGGAGCAGAACCAGTAATTTGGAAAGTCAAACTCTCCTGACCTCCCTAGGTATGCTCCAAAAATTCTCTTTAATTTTCTTTGTTTGACATGTTGCTTTGAAGTATTTCTTCAGTTATATTTTCAGAAATGTCTTTCAAAGCTACTGAAGCTCACGTGAAGGTTTGGAAGAAATTAGCTTAGTATAGAATTGCCTCTCATGGGAAGTTTAACCCTATATTGTGCATGGATTTTTAAATTTTTTTATTTCTTGGCAAAATATGGTCTCAGCCGCCATCTGCTGCACCTTGTCAGATTCATTGAGAAATAAATCTCCTGTGATAGCAGGACATGATTGGCAATTTTCTGTCTATTGCCTGTAAAATCCTGTGGCTAATAAGATAGAAATCTATCTCAGAAAATGACAGAAGTGGAAGAAAAAATAGATAGACTTCCTTCCTGTGATTAATGGCTCAACATAATGATGAGACAGTGTTTCAGTTGTAGCATTTTCTCTAATGTCTTGGTGTCTCATATGAAATATTCCAGTTAAAAGCAATAAATGTATATGATTTTTTTTTTCCTACTTTCTATCTTTTTCTCATTAATCTTCATTAGGGAACCTCCAGCCCATGATTTAGACAGACCCAGAACTAAAAAATGTGTTTCCCCAGACTAGTACCCAATCTGCTGGAACACATGGGTGACATCAAACTATTTATACCGGTCGTGCTCACAAATAGCCTTGTCTTTACAATGGAGTTTGGCAAGGTTTCATCTTGTGTCAAAAGGATACACAGAGTCCATCTGCATGTTGAAGTAGAGGACACAATCACAGAATATGTGCATATACTGGCAAACCTAAACTAGAGCAATTGTGTTTGTACTTGTTAGGGGTTTGGTTTAGTTCTGAGGTCTTGGATATTTTTTTTTTCTTATTTGGCATCTTCCCCCTCCGTCTTCCATACAAAGCATTCCAAAACCTTCAGAGAACTGTGCCACATTAATTTTTTTTATGGCAAGAAACAGAGGTGTAAGATGAATATCCAGGGCTGTGACATGAAGCCGTGGGTGGGTGTTTGCAGGCCGACGTCCCAGACCTTGATGGGACAGTGTCAGTGAGGGGGCAAGGGACACAGGACAGGTGTCACCACTCCTGCCCTGCCACGCTGGGTTTTGCTGTGGGGGGAACATGCAGAAAAGAAATTCCAACATAAAATAACTTTAATGCTATATGTAAAATATGTGGAGAAAGACCCAAGAGTGCAAGAAAGAGCTACAATTTTTGACTGTGCAAAAATAGCCAGAGCTTCACAGCTGCTATGTAAAACCTGCTATGTCTTTTCCTCCTATTATTTTTAAAGCCGTGTAGCCATGGTGCAAAATTTACTAAATTAAGGAAGTAAAGGAATGAGCTTGAACACTGGACATCAAGTGTTTACACAGTTGGGGGCTTTTTTTCCAGACCCCTCTAGCTAGATATGAAACGAACAACACCAAATGCCAGTGAGAGTTTACTGACCCTCTCACTTGCACATTTAATTTTGTATTCTTCACAGGGCAGTGCCTATTGTAAGAAATCTATATATATGTTGATCTATTACATCAATATGAGATGAACAAATGAGTTTTCTTGGTGTCAATGAGCATAGTTTCGCTATAATAACAATGTTTATGTGCTCATTGTATATTTACTGATATTCATTTTCTTACAATCATTTGCTCTTGTTCTTTTTTGGACTTGATTATTGCTGAAATTTCTTGATTCAGAGTATATTTTAGTTATCTATTATGCTCATTTATTGAAATTCAGAACAACTATATTGGTTGTTTATTTCTTAATAGATTTTTTTTTTTTTAATTTCCGGAGGGGTAATTCTACTAGTCACTTGACAAATATGCTCAAAAATAAAGTCATGGAAATGCCTCGTTTTCCTGAAAATAGATGTTCTAATTCTTGAGAGAGCCAGCAGTAAACTTCATTTATTTCATGCTGGAGTCAACAATATCCACTGCAAGATATTTGTATAGATCTATTTTTGCATAAGTAATCTTTATCCGCATGAAAGTAATTACAAATATTTGAAAGCACATTTTTATCTATGATAAACTGTTCTTTTATATCCTACTTTGTGTTCAAATTTCGTACATTTAAAATCTTTGATTTTTAAACTTATTTTAAGATTAAAGTAATTCAGATTAGACTTTATGTGTCACGTTCACACATTATTAAGTGGTAGTTGTACATATTTACGCAGAATTGTGTTAAATTATTAATTATTTATAAAGTTACCTATCATATTCATTATAGCTTTGTAAGAGAGGCCTAGGGCCACCACAGAAGCCCTGTGCACTCCTGCAGACCCTCTGGTCTCATAGTCTGTGAATTTGGGGAGTAATGCCAGTTTAAAAATACCAGTGAAAGACAGGAGGATAAAATAAACTGGGAAAACTGTGCAGCAGTCAGCACATCAGCAACTGGGTGAAATTAGAGCCTTACTGAGGACAGTGAGGAGCTAGATGCAGTATCTCCTAACTACAAATACTATTATTTGCTCTATGCAGAGGGAAGTGAGACCTTTCACTCAAATGTGCTAGAGAGCATAATCCAGTAGCTCTTAATAATTTATTTAACTCAGCACAATCGGAGAACAAACATTAAGACAGAAACTTGGAAAGAATAAGTGACCATCATCTAGCCCCAGGCAAGTTGTATAGAACACAACAGGCTGCCTGGCAGACAATATCAGCCCCAAGGCTGTTTCAGGGAAACAGTGAAAACTTCAGCAAATAGCATATTGAGAAAGAGAAAAAGCAAAGAAGACACCGGTGATACTATACAAAACCAAGAATGGATAAAAACTTTACAGTTTCTGGTCAATGTTTGATTAAACAGAACTGCATTCCAAAATAATGTAACTTTTTAAAGGTATTTCTTAAATGATGAAGATTTCTAATGAAATAGAAATAAATTCTCTCTCAGAGGGACAGGCAGGCAAGCTTGCTCAAGGATGAAACAGTAATCAGCACTGTGAGAAAGACTCTAAATGTTATAGCTCAGATGCTCTCAGGAGTAAAATTTACTTTGTTTTAGTTAATTTAGTCAATTTTTTTTAGTCAATTTTTGACATTAAATAATTTGTAGTTTTGTAGAATTGCAGAGTTGGGTTCTATTTCCTTCTAACACTCAGCTTTTCAAAAATTTCTAGAGGTGAAAATTTGGAGCACTGGTAGCACTAATAAGATTGCCTTACCTCCGTTTGTGAAATATTGTTAACTACAGGGGCTGAGGTAAGATCTGGGTGCTGTGTTTTAAGAAACAGAAAGGAATCCTCTTGTTCAAAGCTTTTTACAAAGCATTTGTAAAAGGTCATCACCCATAAACTGAAGCCTGTGTGCAGCTGTGAGACAACATCTCGATACATATTTAGAGTGAAATTTTTGAAGGCAATCAACCAAACCTGAAGGGGACATCACAGTGGACATGGTTTCTCTCTAGGTAACTTATGCCCAGAGTTTCATGTTCTCCCCAGTCCCCCGTGCAATACCAGAGAGGTCTTGGATACCTGCCCTCGTGGAAATGGCCTGCCCTTTGTGGCTCAGGTTGTTTCCTAATGAACATATTTCTGCAATTGACCCAAGCATGAGTTACACCAGTATGTTAACTCTGTTTCTAGTCTGCTGACTGGTGAGACACAGTGCTTTTCATTCTGGTACAGGCAGGGTGCTGCAATGAACTATAGCCCTGAAGACTGCTGGTGAAGATCATATTCAAATAGTCTCCATGGCCATTTTACTAAAGATTTCTGGAAATGCATTGTCTCTTTCAAAATATTGGGGCTGCATGTTTTGCTATTGCCATGGACAAGGATCTCTGCAGAAACTAATTTCTGGTTCAGTACCTCTTTGACAAAAAAAAAATAAAATATCTTCTTAACACATCCATGACTGTAGCTGTTTTTTTGCCTGCTGCCCCTTTAGTCTAAAAAAAAATGGAAATAATGAATTGAGGAAAATACATTCATTTATTAAGCATGATTTCCTCTCTTCCTTTTGAAAGTATTTGCTTATCACCTCTCTGTTTATTTACAGACATCACTGAACACCGCTTTTTTTTTTTTAATTAATTCTATTTTATATTTGGTGAAAAATTCCAGATATATAACTATATATAACTAAATATAACAATGTTAGTTGAAGAATAAGAAATCCTTCATTTACAAGGTGAGAGGGGTGTAGTAAAACAAAACAACACAATACTCTGTTTTATCTTTCATAAAAAATTTACTGCTTTTGCACGTTAATGAAATTCATGCTTCTGGACAAGAATTCACTGAGGAAAAAAAAAGAAAAACATTTCTTACCAATAAAATAGAAACGTCTATATTAAAAACAGGAGCTAGAAGCAGTCATTAGACAGAACATAACAGTAATATGCAACTGTGTAAGGTGAGAAGAATCTCATTCAGCTGAACCTCAAAGATATTTGTGGTATGCAGAATGCAATTATCCAGCACAATTTCCCACTGAGAATCAGGTCTATCATCCCACTGCTATGAACAGTTCCACTGACGGGAGTTTTTACAACAATGCATCCTACATCTGGTTGTTTTTCAAACAATGGTGCTTTCTCTCCATAAACCAGCAGGAAGCAATCTTCACATTTGCATGATGTGAGGGTCCTTTTCCCATCTCTGATACTCCAGAGTATTCTATGAGCTGTGGAGGGACCTGTTACAAGATTAAATAAATTGCAAGGCTGTGGAAAAAATCTAAATCTCTTGTTGTGAAGGTAATTATGGGTCATTAAAAAAAAAACCTGCAACAATCCAGGATCCACAGATGATGCTTCTCATCCAAGAGAATGATGAAGGCAAAGGCTACTTTATTCACACCACCTGAAAGTTTTTCTAAACTGCAGTAGTGTTACGTATTCACAAAGATAAAGAGAATTCATATGATAGTTAGAAATTAGAGTATTCAAAATTTCACAAAATATATTCTTTGCTAGTGACAGAAGACACAGAAGCGAATGAATTAAGATTCACTTGCAACAAAAATCTTTCCCAAATTTGCTCATCTGAGTTTCTGAAGGAAAAGTAAGATCATATCCAAGGGAAAAAAGACAGATCACACATGCAGCATTAAAATACTGGAAAAACTGGAATTCCATGCTCCTCTTTCCAGCACTAATGGTACTGATGGAAAATACATGTGAACTGGAGGAAATAGGTTCCAATCCAAGGTCTTGAAAATTTCATTAGTCATTAACAGAGTTGCGTGACAATCATCAAGTAGCTTCCTGAACTTCATGTAAGATTTTTCTTTTGCTCCTTAGACTCACTCTGGAAGATTTTGCTTCATAAAGCTCTCTACATTCAAAGGAAAACATAGGGTAATGTCTTATGTTCCCATTAAAACTGCAGAGCTTTGTAAGGTTTCCAGTGGAAACCACAATGCCTCCCCAGCAAATCCTCCCCTGGTATCAGCAGGTGTCATGTTTTGTGGATTATTTAAATCACATCGGAAGGTTATAGTTAGGAGCCAGCATGAACACAGAGAAAAGGAACAAAAGAGTTTAAATAACTTATCAAAACTCCTATTCTAACTTATACATAGAAAATAAAAAAAACCTCCTGAAGTCTCTCAGTAACTATTGGCAAGTCAATGCACTTTAATAGAGATCAACAAAGAACACCTTGTTATATCCTGTCAGTTACTGACAGAGAAGTTCTTACTATGCTGGTAATAATTATTATAACTTCATCTTACTGACTGTGGTGGATAACATTAAATATTCTATTTCTAAATTTGCAGCCAAATGACAGGAGTGCATATTTGAATTGATGATAAATGTATATCACAATATCATAGATAGTGACTTAGAAATCTAATTCTTTCCTAAGAATCATTATTAAAAAAAAAAAAAAAAAAACAACAACAACAACAAAACCCCTAAAACAATCACTCCACACTTCTCTGCCATTCAGTCTTGATTTTATTTGGCCTGTGAAAGGCTGAAGTGCCAGATTCTTCCCTGCTCCTGTGTTCCCCTCTGCTGTTGACAAAACAGCAGGGGAGGAAAAGACTAATGAAAGAGCAAATCCTAAATCATTGCAATCGTTACTTTATTTTTTTACTATGAAATTAGTTGTGGTCCTCGTTTCATTCTGAGTACTGTGAATGAGGAATACAAGTGTCCCTCAGATCTCCAAGATGAACCTTTACCTACTAGGAGACAGACAGAATAAATAATCATAATACTGAGAAGTATTTTGCATTTAATTAGTATCAAACCCAAGTCAAAATTATATTCTTTTTCCTGCCCATGTTATGTCTTATCAGGAGCAACACCAGTTATCTAGCTGATTACATTAGCATGAATCAACGTAAGTAATTTGACATTTAGGTCAATGTTTTGTTGCTGGGAAAAACAGTTTGATGTTGAAGCTCAATACATATAGAGCAATAAAAATGGAGGACTAGGAAGATCTGCAATTAGTCTTAGATTGTAAGAGAGAATTATGTATATATCACGATGATGCCCTTCAAAATATTTGCTTAATTAGTTCTTGAAAACCCAGTCTTATTTGAATTTGCTGACCTTGTGATGCAGTTTGCTTAAGTGCTTTAGCTATCCTCAAATCAGAAAGATTTTTACTAATTTTAATAATATTTCTTCTAAATAAGATTTTCTGTGAAGTTGGTACAGCTCATTCTGACCATAAGGAATACAACAGATGGAATAACCCATCATCATTTTCTCTTCAAAGACATAGTCATGTCTTCTGGTTGTTTTTCCAAGTCACACAAAATTACAACCCATCCATTTTTTTTTTCCAGGTATCTTGCTTTCTTACTTATTATACTTTTCTCTTTCTGTCTCGTTTGTCTTCCTTACCAAGAGACCTATGCTTTTTCTATTGTATTTTTGTTCACCTTTTAATTTTATATGATTCTTTGTATATTTCATTATGTACTTCATTTTTCCTTGATTTTCTCACAGCAGGCTTTTCTGTGCAGCCTTGGGACTCTTTCAATAGACTGACACCAATCTTGACAAAACCAGTAATACATCAACAAAGAGTGGGGATACTGCTGATGTGTGACCCTGAAGAGATTTAGTCAAACCACCCTGGGATTCCCTGGGCTGTTCAGGGGGGTCCCCATAACAGGGGAGTAAGGGTCTTGAGTTCCCTGGGGGCACCAATAGATTGATCAAATATCAAATATAAAGAGTTCAAGGAAGCTCCCCCCTTTCACATGACACTCCCCTTCATAATCTGCTTGCTCACCTGAAGCACGCTGCCCTTTGGAATGCCATCTCAGGAGCTCTCACCATTTTCTTGAGCTTTTGGAAAATTGCTGTTCAGGGGTTTCTTTCTCCTCATTTACAATCACAAACAGTTCTGTTGGAACTTCTTTCATATGAATTGCTTTGCATCTTCATATTCTTAATCACTTCCTCAGAATCAGATCTAAACCAGCAAAAGCCTGATCCATTTTTCCAACTTCTGTGTGAAGTGTTTTGTCCAAGCCTTTCGAGAAGGTTTTGGTTCATTCAGTTGCAACTGTTGATGGCCATAAGTATTTTAGCCCCCTCACATTCAGATACAATCAACTACCATCCTATCCTGAAATAAAAATAATGTATTTGCAAAGGTGTTGAGCACAAGAATCTTATTAAAATAAGCTTTTTTTCCTATTACTTTTGTGCTAGGAAAATCTGCAATACCATACTTTCTGTAGAGTCTGATACAAAGATCACAAAGACTAACAGACTATTTACTGCCACAAATGTTCTTGAAGTAGATCCAGGACTACACTACAGACTAGCTTTTGCACTATTCTGTAAAAATGCTTATATTTCATTAAGTAATAGAAAAATCAGTGTTCTAATAGTCAAAGGAATAAGCAACAGTGGTAAGAGCTGCAGTTAGAAGAGCAGGAGAATAATACTTTTTGTGAACTCATCACTTGAATAAGTGTGAATTCCATAATATTGGCTGGTAACTAGTGATCTGATATTTTCAAATAATTACAAAACAATGTGAAAACGTGTTTCTTAATGGCTTCCTTAAACCAATAAAACAATGAAAATCATGCTGTTTGAGTCCAAAAATACTTTTCTTAAATTGATTTAAAGTTCATTTTATATATTTTTTTGTGGAAATAGAAAGCATTGATATGGAACATCTCTTGCAGGTCTTTTGAAATAAGTCATGGGTTTTTTTTTAATTCCCATTACTTGAAAGTTATGACCATAAAAACCTGCAAGGTCCTATCTCTCTTAGAGTAGTGAAGAAGCTAAAGAAGGGATTTCATGCCCTGTAGGATTTGTGGAA